>CM060872.1:2586791-2680322 GCA_030737845.1 Acorus calamus | reverse complement strand
TTTCCTGAAATGAGCTTCTATTGCTAGTAAGGAAGAGAGAAGCCCAGATCTGCATCATCCAGAAGATCTCTGTGATTGCAGTCATTGAAAAATAGGATCTAGGGTGATTTTCCATAACCATGCATTTACTGACAATAGGAAAATAAAAAAATGGTTACTTTTTTTCCCTTTGGGAAATTTTTACAATTTTTTTGGTAAGTAATATTGACAAATTAATCAGTTATTTATTATAAATGAAACAGATAAAATGGCAGAAATGGGAAAGAGAGTTGGAGAGGGAATCACAACATGATCATGATTAGCATAGCATGTAACAACCTGTTCAGAATGTAACACTTCTTCATAGTGATGTCCAATTAATTACATCAGTTTCTAGTTTTACATATCATTTTTAGTATCATCTCAAGGGTGTGGGGGGGGGGGGGGATCCCCTTCTGGGCTGATAGCCACTCACTTGCACCTAGATACATTAGTTTTCTTTTCTAGACTTTTTGTATGCTTTAATCTAGACTGATGTACCCAGCATGGCGTGCTGTGAAAACATTCTGATATTTATTCAAAACCTGCTATTTCTTCAATGCTTTAGTCTTGTAGCTAAAGGTGTTTGGAATTTTATCATGCATATCTGTGATCAGTGGCCAGTGCTCTCTGAAATGTAGGTGCAATCCAAAGAATCTGTTGGAGTGATGCATTACTTATCTGGTGGTACATGGGATCCACATGACCGAAATTCTGTTGTGGCAATTTGTGATTCTTCAGTTCAATGCTGGGATCTGCGCACCATGAAGTATGTGTTTTCCTTTTCTTGATTACCCATAACCACACTGCAATGCAAGATTGTAACTCAATTATAGAAATGTTTACTAAAATTTAGTTCATATGGCTTCTTCGATTGATTACGATACTATGTAGTTTAATTGTATGTCTGCTTCTTTTAAAAAAAAAAATTTCTCTTACATTTTTGGCATTTTTATATCCAGACATGCCAAGATGTTCATGCTCTATGCAATGTCCAACTAATTTGAAATTAGTGATTGAGCAGAAGATTATTATGTGATTTTGTTAGTAAAACAAAGGCACTACTTTTTGTAAATTGTTTCTGTGATTACAGCTAAGAAGTTCAACATGCATTTCGTTAAGTAAACGTGTTGGTAGAAAGAAACATGACATGTCACGAGTAAGAATCTCCCCCCTGAAATTACATAAACCATCACCTTCACTAGAAGGGCATGAAAGGACATAAGTTTGAAATGGAAGTATTTGAATGCCCTACATTTTCATACACACAATCTGTTCCTACTTTACTGAGTATTTGTGACTTTGTGCCATCTCTTCTTTTCAAATTACATTATGGTATTATGTATGATGGTTCATGTTTCATCTCTCTTTCAGGAAAACAAATTCAATTGAGCATGCTCATATCCGGGATGCAGAATATAACCCAAATAAGCAACACATTCTCGTGAGTACACTATTTTCATGTAGTTTATGGCTGAGCTTATTAAATTTGTTTATATGAATTTTCATTAATAAATGAAAGTTGATGTGCAATCAGCCTCCTTTTTTTGGGTGAATTTCACTACTAACCTTCAATTTTAGCAGAGAAATTCAGTAAAACCCAATATTTTGAGATTATAATTTCAAGCTCTTACAAGCACAAAGTTGATATGCCAAAGGGGAGGTACCTATGAAAGTAGCTTGATTGAATCTTCTTTCATTGTCACTAATTGGCCTATTATGAATGTTGCAGGTTTCTATTGGACATTGCTAGATGAATGCACATTTGATAGCTACTTATACCCCTTATCCTGGCCGTTCAACATGAATCAATTTTCCCCCTCCTAAATTGTAGTCTCCTACTAAACTACCCATAATTTAGTGTAGTGAATTATTGGAAAATTATCCATGCTGAAGGAACTACTGGTTTAGGTCATGTCTATGCACTTAGGCTATTCAATTTGGTTTCATGAGTTTCTTCCCCAATTTGATTAATTATGCTTTTCTTCCCTTGTAACCTAAAATTAAATTCTTAATAGTCCACCTAAATTCTCCTATGTTGGGGCATCAATTTCCTCCCCACTAATTTAAAAAGCAGTTTCGTAGCATTTCTGTCTGTTGAACACTGAGTATAGTATCAAACTTCACAGGTAACTGCAGACGACGAATCTGGTATTCACATATGGGATCTTAGAATGTCAAAATTTCCAATCAGAGAGCTTCCTGGACATGCACATTGGTACTTCCTCTCATTTACTTGTAAGGCTGCAGGCATGAACCCTTTCCAATGCATGTGTATAATATCAATTTTGCGTCAATGCTGTGTGTAAATTCTATTTGTACTCTGATGCATTTGTGTTCTGTAGAATTGTGATCTTTTTGTTCATCCTGGTGAATATTTAATCTTTTGATCGCCTAATACTGATGATGGCTGGTATGATGGTGTTGCAGGACTTGGGCGGTCAGGCACAACCCAGAGTATGATGAACTTATTTTGGTCTCTCTCTCTCTCTCTCTCCAGCAGTCAGTCTTTTGGTTTTGCACGCTACTCTGCTAATTTGGGTTAAACTTTTCAGAGTGCTGGAACAGACTCAGCAGTATACTTGTGGTTGGCTCCTATAACATGTGGTGATGATCCAACATCTGAAAGGTCCGGTGCATTTTGAGGTGAATTTTCATACAAGTCGGAAGGATGGATTGTTCTCTTGAATTTTGTCTGTATTTTGGCAGTCTGGTCGACTCACCAACCAGGCAGGTAGATCCACTGCTGCACTCTTACAGTGATTATGAAGACAGTATTTATGGTAAATGCTAACATCCTCAGGGATCCTGTGTATAATCTTCACTGTTATGCCTCATTTTGAACTGATATCTTGTTCAAATTGTCAGGGATTTCATGGAGCTCTCGGGAACCCTGGATGTTTGCATCATTGTCATATGATGGAAGGGTAAGGAAAATTCCCTAAACCTAATGATGCAAACACAATTCTGAAAATTTAAATTTGTCCATTTATCAATGAAAAAAATGTTTTATCTAAATAAATGGGCTCTAACTTTTGTTCGCTCTCCTCTTTGCTCGTCTCCGCCTGTATGTTATCTTCACGTTCATGTTTTCACAAGTTTTCGAGAAATTGAACAAAATTATGGTGTATCATCTTTTTTTTATATATTTTTAGTGGGTGGTATAACATCTTTCCCTTTATTTATTTTCTTTATTAGCTAATTCCTGAAGATGGATAACAAAAAACTATTGAATAGCCTTAAAAATTTTGAAGGCATATTATAATCTATATAACGCGTTTGTGTGTATCCTTTTTTGCTTTTATTTCATAATCCATGGTGTTGGCATCAGTACTCCTTTTTCTCCATTTTTTAATTCCTGAAAACTTAAACCACGCTTTGTTCTCAGGCCAAGGCCTACTGGATCAGTGAGGTCTGTCACCTGGGAATTGATTGCATCGTGACAAATCGTCAGACTGATTCTATTGGAGCTAAATCACACAAACTAAAAAATTTGTTTAGAGCGAAAAATGGGATTTGAATTTGATTAAAGGGATTTTTAGTTTTAAGTCCCCGTAAACTATAGGAGTTAGCGATCGATCCCTCACTTCTTCATATTTAGGTTTTAGTCCCTACATTTAAATGATATGTTCCTTTTTAGTCCCTGGGAGGGACCTTTTCTTAAATTATCATTTAAATAGAGGGACCAAAACCTAAATATGAAAAAGTGAGAGATCGATCGCTAAATCCTATAGTTTTCAGGGACTTAAAACTAAAAATCCCTTGATTAAAACATGCATCATTTAGTTTTAGTAGATCAATTATAAGCAATATTTTCTCACAATCTTATGTTTCTCAAAATGAAACACAGGTGGTTGTTGAATCAGTAAAGTCATACATTCCCAAGAAATGAAGCGTACATCTGCGATAATTGTAAGATCTCCCATCATGTCACCTTTCTATCCATTGTTGTTTTGTTGACATATTTTCAAGGCACTTGTGCTTATTGTTTCCGCAGATAATATGCATTAATATGGCAAGTCAGTCACCTCCAACAGAGGTTGGTGTTTTCAGGAAAAGTATCATGATAATTTCACTTGCTTCTGCAGAACTAGAAACACTGAATGCAAGCCCAGATGGAGCTCATCATCTCATTAAGATTTGCTTGAAACTGGTGCGTTTTTTTGCAATTTTATTCCTTGAATTACGATTTTCTGGAATTTTGTTGGATGCTGTCTATTATTCCAGGCACTCAAGATTAATGGGTTTGGAACTGAAACAGGGGAACATATGAGAAAGAACAAGAAATAATCAAGTTACTTTGAAACAGATTAAATTCATTTAGCGAACTTAGTCGTGATCTAGAGGGGATATGACATGTTAATCATTGAGTTTCTAGAACTTTTAATCAAATTTAAGATTGGATTTAATCCTGATAACCCATGAAATCATGCAGGTCGTAAAAGTATGTGAAGGGCATGGGTAGCAATTTATCACAAGTTCAAAGTAAGGTACATGTGAACAAAAGGGGAAAAAAGGATGATAAATAACATTTGAATAAAAAATGGTTTATAAGCTTCATTTTATATGGGGCTGACCATTCCCGGGTCAGTTTTGTTAAACTTTCATAATCTTGATAAATGGGGGGGGGGGGGGGGGGGGGGGGGGGTTGTTAAGTAAATAAATGGAGTATCATTGATAAATATTGAAACCTGTGTCAAGGTTTATTTGAAAAGTATGTTTGAATTAAATTATGAATAGTAAGTTTATGTAGAGTAATGAAGGACCAATTTTCCGGGGGCTTTCTCCAAGAAATTAGGGGTGCGCTTGTTTTGATGTAAAACTAATTGTTATCTCCTAAAATCATGGTGAATGGAGAATGTTTTTCATAATTGCCTTAAAATCCTGATTTTGGGATTATGCTAAAAAGAAGGTATGCCGTTTTTTGTGACATTTTTTGTTTCTTAAAGTTTCATTCATGATATTTTTTATGACAGAGATATTAAAGATTACAATCTATGTGATACATAAAAAATATTAAATATTTTTAAATCAGAATAAATAGTATAATATTTAAAATCATGTAAAATATGTTTATTTGAATTACAATATATTTTTATATCTGAAAAAATAAGATAAATCTTTTAAATACATGGAAAAACATCATTTAAACATATCTGGAAAGATGATAGACATTTTAAGATATGTATAGAGTTAATAAATATTCTCAAATATTTTTTTTTTAAGAAAAGATAAAAGATATATGATAAATATTTTCTAAAAATTGATTTGATGATATCTTTAATATTATTTTGTAAAAATTACGTAAATGACACACAATATCTAAGAAAATATTCATAAATTTTTTTAAAAAATCTTGTTAATCATAAATCACGTTAAATAAGATAAAGTTTGTTGTTTGAATATATGAATGTGTCACTGTATTTTTTTCTGAGGAAAAGGATAGGTGGATAAGGTTTGTTGTGAAGGTTTGAATGGGTTGTTCTTTTAGAGAAAAAAAACAGAGATTAGATCTAATCTTCAACGTGAAAGTATGAAATGTTAATGCGTGTTATTATTTAAAAAAATTATCTCAGGTTTTACATATTTAACTATACTCACTCTATTATAATGCGCGTTTAACGCAGCCAGGTCGTCGCCCAGCAGTCCATGTTATCGCCGAAGTGATTATGGCGAAATAATGGGGTGTTCTGCAGATAGACCCGCAGGTTTTTAAATTTTATACAATAACCCCTGTATGTGTTATAAATTTCATGACAACCACGTTAACGCAAATGCGGAACACTTTAACCAAACGAGCTGGACATTTTTCAGATAGATCCCCAGGTTCTATATGTTTCACAAAATGACCCCTGCATGTGCTATGAACAAGTCCCTCATATTTACAGATAGCTCCCTGAGAAAAAACGGTTGGTTTTGTCTTTTCCTGGGCTCTCTGCAGATCCAACCTTAGGTTCTACCAGATTCATAAACCAGTCCCTCATATTTACGGACAGGTCCCCTAGAAAAAAAGGTTGGTTTTGTCCTTTCCTGGGCTTTTTGCAGATCAAAGCTTAGGTTCTATCCATTTCACAATTAAACCCTATCTTAGTTACAAACAGGTCCCTCATCTGATTCGAAGATTTATAAAAAAGTCCCTAAACCCAAAAAATGACTTCTCGGACTTTAAATTTCAGAAAACTTGATCTATCCAGTGATTTTTCAGATCATTAAGATACCCATAAAATTATAAAATATAAATATTTTAGTCGAATCAATAAATACAAAAATTTCAAATGTAATCGAACGCATTTGAGCCTATAAAATTATTTATTGTTGTCTTACTTTTGAATTTAAAATTTGTTTTGTTTCTTTTTTATTGATTTTAAATCTATATGTATTAATTTTTCTGCAAATGTAAAAGTAAATATTTTTTCATTTTTTTAGGGCAGTGTTTTTTTATTGATTAGATTGTTTTTAGGGGGTTCGGTAATCTATTTATTTTTTTAATGAGTGGTAGTTGTTAAAAATAGTTGAGTATAGAACTTTAAAAAAATTACTGTTCTTAAAAGAGAATGAATAAATGTTTTTTGGTTTTTTTAATACAACTTTGAGTGGATATTCACTTAATGTTTGGTACAGTCCTAAATACAACCCCAAATGCACTAATCATGTATATGTTTCAATTTTTTTAAAATGGTAAACATTGCACTATTTCAAATTTAATACACTCAATTTTAGTAAATACGAAAAAACATTAACAGGGTATATATATCTCACATACGGAGGTATATACATCATAAGATGATATTTAAATTACTAAAAATGTATATGAAGGTTTTCGAGTTGTAAAAAGAACTATTATATAAAAAATAAATTTTGTATTTATTAAATGTGACTAAAATATTTCTAATTTATAATTTTATGAGTATCTTAATGGTCTGAAAAATCATTGAATGACATTTCATTAAATTTGAAGTTCGGGATTCAACTAACAAGGCCATATTTGTAATTTTCACATTACTACGCGCAAGCCCGCCGACCCCTTATTCAAATTTTAAGATTTACAAACAGCTCCCTCACTCACTAGACTTCAGATTTCATTAGATGGTTTTTCAGACCATTAAGATATTCAAATATTTGGTAGATTTTTTGGTTGTCTTAGTTTTGATATATAAAAATGTTTGAGCCTAAAACTTTTTAAAAATTAATGTCCATAAAAGAGAATGGATAAATGTTTTTTTTTAATATTTAATATAACTTTGAGTTGATCTTTACTTAATGTTAGGAACAGTCTCAAAATACAATCTCAAATGCAGTTATCACATATTTTAATTTTTTTAAATAGTAAGCATTACACCGTTTCGAATTTAATATACTCATTTTTAGTAAATGTTAAAAAATTGTTATATATCCCTTCCTCACTTTTGTTATTGTGCATATCTAAATCTACTATCTTCACAACAATGGACTATCAAATAAAAATAGGTAAGTGAACTCTATCTTCCTTCAATAGTATCTACATTATATTGTCCATTTTATAAAAAAAATATTATATTTTCTCAATAAAATTGTCTTCTTTTTACAATTTTAAAATTGAGTATATTAAATTCGAAATAGTGCAATGTTTATTATTTTAAAAAAATTAAAACATATATATGATAAGTGCATTTGGAGTTGTATTTAGGACTGTACCAAACATTAAGTGAATATCATGTATATGCTTTAATTGTAATGTTAAAAACAAAGAACTTCATGTCATAAAAACATTTTACATTGATTGCTTGTATATTAAAATACAATGGACTGCAAATAAACAATGAACCATAAAATTATGCAGTTACAAGCCTTTTATTATATTGTTTTTCAATTGTAAAAACCAAAGATTTTTTTCTGAATAGTGAACCATATTTGAATCACATATTTCATGGAAATTTTTTTTTCTGGTTTTCTTATAGATCTGGCATAGATCTAGGGACAAACAATATGAACTAGGTTCCATGTAAAAACTGAATTAAAGTTATAACACACTCATTATTGATACTTTATTCAGGCTTAACATAGAGTATAATTATATATTTTTAATAAATAAACATGAATAAATTATATCTATCTTCATCGGATACAATTGACATAACTATCATAGTTCAGCCACTTACATAAAATTAAATTACGCACGAAGCGCGTACATCCCACTACTTTAAATTAATGTGTGAAAAGATTATCTTATATAAATAATTTTGATATGTTTATTATTTTTTCATATTCATAATTTGATATTAATGCATATATATGAAATTTGTTTTTCAAAATTTATGGAAGCAAACTCTATAGAACAATTTCATGTTAGCATTTTACAGTAAAACAAACGAAAAAAATCATTTTCCATAAAATAATTTTAATACAACCAAACACCTTACTGCAAATATATTTCATTTCTTGGAAAAGTTTTTACATGTAAAATAAAATCCTTAAGAAGTTAAACTACGTGAAACCAAAGGACCCTAGGTTTGGAAGCAGTTTTTGAAAACAATGTTGGTTAAAATAAATGATTATGAAGAAACCATTCTCTTCTGTTTTTTTTTTAAGAAAAGATGTTTTTATTGATTTTTGATATATAAAATATCAAAAGTTGAAATAAGTTAAAGTAATATATGTGTTTAGATTCGGTTATCCAAAGAATTGATTTTGTAAAAGCAAAAATTAGTTTGACAATTGATTCCAGACGGTCAGCCATTTATATGCAGGCGCAAGTGATTCACCTCTTTAATCATCCACTTATTTGTACAACCATGCATTTGATGACAGCATAACATGTCCGAAATAAATGCATTCAGTGTTACATATCCTTTTAATTTTATTGTAGATTTACTCTCAAATCTAAGAATGATATTTAGATTCACATAATTCTATAATGCATTCATTATTAATATTACATATACCACTATTACAGGAGCCGAAAAAGTAAACTAATATTTTTATTAAAAAATATTGAACTTCAAGAATCCAAATTGCACTTAATAATAAGATTTTTGAGTAATGCTTTTGATCTTTTTTTTATATAAAAAAGGAGGGCAATGATATCACCAGTTTCCTTTAAAATTATGTCCCAAAGATCCTTGTCATTATTCTGCTTCTATAATGCATCAGATGATAATTAAAACGTGTGGTGGCTTGTCTATTCTAACACTGATTGCATGGAAATTATTTTATTATTATTATTTATTTATTTCCCAGGACGACAAACCTCTGTTTCCACCAGCAGTGAAGCAAAATAAATGTTCCATTCGCAAATCGGATCATAATCAGGTTTATCAAAGAGTATTTATACACTCAATCCGTTTTACTATCTCACATATTATGATAGTCTAGTATATACTGTGTTATCAGAGTGCTGAACTTTTATAATAGCATATGACGTAAAAAAAAATGTTATTTTTTCAACGTGAAAAATAAAATGTTAATGAAACTCGATATATATTTTATTTCATATAAAATATATTTTAATGGATGAAGGAATAATTAAAAAAAAAGAAAAACTGGTGTGAATCGTAACTGGAGTTCTACAGGAAAAGGATATATCATTTTTCTTTGTAGTAAATAAAGCATAAAAGATCTTACAATTAGGGCTGGTAAACGAGTCGAGCAGTTTGGGTTCAGCTCGGTTCAAGCTCGTTCGATTATAAACGAGTCGGCTTAAATAATTTTTAAAACTCGATTTGTAAACGAGCTGAGTCCGAGTTAAGACGAGCTCGTTTACTTAACATAAAAAGGGAGAACGAGTCGAGCCCAAGCCCGAGCCGAGTCCGATCATGAGCTTATATTACTTTTACATGCATAAGGTGTCATGATTTATAAAATGTGACTTCTCAAATGCTAAACAAGTCTGAATCGAGTTTCAACCGAGCTTTTCACGAGTCCAATGAGTCGAGCTTGAACACAAAATGAAGCTTGATCTTGAATCAAACTGAATCTATGTCAAGCCTAATACTGAACGAGCCGAGCTTAAATAAAGTTCGGCTCGTGTACAATCCATGCGTTGTGGTAAAAGTTTTTTTTGAACTCATACATAGCTGATCACGTTCTTGACAGGTCATGCATGTCCATGGAATCAGCTAAAGCTACAGAAAAACGAGACAATCATGGCATGCATTGCAAGCAGACGTGTATTTGTTTTATATATAACATATGCTAGGAATGCATGAGACAAACGTGACTGTTTTAATATATGGGATTTGAGAGCAGTCCTGTCTAGAACAATTAGTTTGATTTTTACACCTCTCTTTTCAATTGTTTGTTTCCATTTGTTTATGTAACAACGCCCATTCCAGGCCATGTGGCTTGCATGTCCGGAGCCATAAAAAAAGTTGTCCTTTTTTTCTATATTAAAATCATGCAGATTAAAAAAGAAGAAAATAATTATCTCAAAAAAAGAGAGAAGAAAATAATTATTTGTCTGTTTCACTTATGAACAACATGTGACATTCCAGAAATTCATACGTTTGGGTTTTTATAGGTTTTTTTTTTTAAGTGTATGGTGGAGCAACAAGTGTTTCATGGCACAATTTCTATTCATTTTAAATGGGACATTGCAGCGACATCGGGTACTATTATTTTGGATGTAATATTATAATACTTCCCACCTAACATGTATTATCAAATGTGTACCTCCCACTCTTGCGTGATATAAAAAAAACGAGGAGGAAAAGAAAAAACAATAGCAATCACTGATACAAGATTTACAGGCACAGCTAGAAAAGTTTTTTTTTATTTTAAAAAAATGTAATTAAATTGAATGATACAAAGATAAAGAACATGATTGAAAAAGAACATGATTGAATGATGCGAGAAAATCAAAAAGAAAAAAAAAAGCATAGATAGTGTAAATAAATAAAGGAAAAGAGAGCATGCTTGCAAGGTGTCACGAAAACCACCCCTCCACCACGACCACCCCAAGGAAGGTCGGGTATAAAAATGCTTCTACCCCCTCACCCTCAAAGGACCAAGATTTTGTTTAATGTTGTATGTGATATTCAATGTATGTATATATAATTTTCAACTGCTGGGCTGGGCTCAAGATTTTGTTAAATTTTAAAAGGAAAATGTTACGCCCAGGTCGGTTTCCAGCTTGAAATCTAGCCTCCACGTCAGCTGGGCACTTTTTCAGATCGATGACGTGGCTGCCACGTAGATTTTCACTCGGCTTGTAAAACCAAATTACCTTTGGTGGGACTTTCTGGGTTTGATTTTGAAATTCAAAATTCAAAAAGTAGGTGATGTGATGGAAGTCAGTTCGAGATGTGACAGTGGCTGACACCACAATCGAGGTGTATTCGTTTATGGTTCGATATGCTACATTTAACAGAGCATATGCGTCGATAAACAATTCACAGAAATCGAGGTGTACTTTGTTTCATACTATGTTACAGACATATCTATCTCACACATCTCTCACCCTCATTTTTTCATCTCTCACTCTCCCTCCTCCCTCCCCCTGACTGTTTCCTCTCTCACTCTCTCTCTCCCTCCCTCCCTCCCTCCCTTGTAAACTTAACTCTTCACCTCTCTCTCTCTCTATCTCTCACCCTCTCTTTTATTCTTTGATGGTGTCTGCCGGCGTCTTCGCTTAAGTCAAGCATGATCCCCTTCTCCCCCACTCAAATCGGCTTGGTTTTTTCGAACGATGGCATCGCCTCAACCGCCTATATCTTTTTTTTTTCATTTTTAAAATGTTTAGATCTTTTAAAAATTAACATATCATGTTTAGTTAGAAATTGCATCTTTACCTCTTTTTTTTTCGTTTAGAATTTTTAAATCTGAAAAAAAATCAACTTTTCGTCTCCACCGCTGTTTTATTCAGTTATGAATTTTTAATTCTGAAAAAATATCAACATGTTTTTTCACATCCACCGCTCTTCTATTTAGTTATGAATTTTAATTTAGATAAAAATCATCATGTTTTTTCGCCTCCAACGCTCCTTCACCCAGTTAAATTTTTAATTCTGAAAAAAAATAACCATTGTAGAGCTTATTGAATGCTTGTCTGTTCATAACATGCATGTTTCTTTGCTTCTGTCGAAATACCTGTGTTTCCATTTTCATAGTATTGTTATGTGCAACAATCAAAGCATATGCGTTGTTTTCAGCGCATATGCTTCGTTAAAAGCATGTACAATCATTATGTTACGCCCCGATGCATTACCAATCATACAATAATCAACATGGATCAAATAAGATAACAAGGCTACAGGAAAGTAGTAGCCAATAAAAAGAAATGATGCGGAAGTATAATATACAATTTAGTCTGTAAATCAAAAACATTATTACAAACCCGAATACACGATAACTGTCCTGTGAGAGTCCAAGTCTAGTCTAAATAAAATCATATGTGCAACACGCACGATCACCAGTATATACACAAAGAAAATGGGATTGCTGACAGCCTCGCACTCACTAACCGAAAGGTGGGATACTCTACGCACGAACCACGCCAGATAGATGCTCTAGCTCCACGCCAACCCAGTCCCTGGTAAAAAAATAACACACGAGGGGTGAGCTACAAGCTCAGTGAGTGGCAAGAATCCACGCTCTACAAATATAATATAATATTAAGCACATTGCTCTTGTAAGGAAAAATATATGGGGAAGAACCCCAACCGATACATATCACGTGGAGATTTGACCTCAACTCACCTCACCCTTGACCCGGAGGGGAACTCCTAGGACTCTTGAAAAGCAATTAATTCATTAATAGTAACGTGTAGTATCTCAAACTAGTACAACACTTCAAATATTATCAGCATCGATGTATAATACGTTACGATGCCTTGCATCATCCGGTAGCCCTTTCCATGGCGGCCTTCCAAGATAGGTACGAAGCCACAAGGTATTGAAATACACATTGAGCTTCCTATGATGTGGTGGCACTATCCAGAGTAGCTTCAACACTCGGAAGCTTCGATGTACGACGATACAGGAAGAAGCACTCCAATATCATCCTCACCTTCACCCCTAGGGTGAATGAGACTATTAGAAAGGAAAATCAACTCGTTAACTCCCTTAACCTTCCGGTAGCCCTCTCCCGGGTAGCCCTCTTCCTGACAGCCTTCCAAGATAGGTACGAAGTCACAAGGGTATTAAAATACACATTGGGCCTCCTATGATGTAGCGGCAGAATCCAGGATAGCTCCAACGCCGGGTCGCTTCAACGCGGATACGAGGTAAGGGAGAAGCATTCCACGCTCACAATACGATCCTCACAGATCAACTATTATCCGCTAGCAATTACCATTGCTATACAGAATTCCCTTAAATTCTCGCACAGATGCATCCCTTGGATGCGGGGGGGGGGGGGGGGCAAGAAGCTAAGTCCTCGCACTCAATCATGACAAGACATGATCCTAAAGGCGAGTCATGCATACATTTAACACAGATAAGCCTGATATTCTATCATCATAGCTATCAGATAACAAACTCCAATACAACAATGAATTCTCATGAATTCCCATAGAAATGCATCAATCGGATGCAGACAAGATGGCTACAACATTTGCATGCTAAAACAAAGTATGATCCTGACAACAACAGATCATAGATATACCTGTCACAAATAAGGCCAAACAATTGAACATATACACAATTATCACATGAGATTTTCTATCACAACAAGGTGCATGGACCACATGTTTAAAGAACCTAGCATTCAAAAATTAACTGCATTTTCTAAATCAATCACATGATTCCACTATATGCACAAGATAATAGTGAGACCCATTTATTAGCTATCAATAAGTACAAGCATATGCAATTAGATTCCCTAAACAAACAGGGAATCGACAAATAACAATGCAAGTAACTTATGAAATAAATAACTTCACCACTCCTCATAGAATATTCTAAAGAAATGAAAGAAAATCACATTTCCTAACACAACCAAACTTCATCACTATAATTTAACATGACTCATCCAACATCAAGTAGAGGCAAATAAGACCCATCTAAAGTTCAAGGTAAAGGCAAAACATCACACGAACAAGAATTTAATAATTAAATGAGTCTTAACCACATTCTCACAAGGAATAGTTTACTTAGAGGCATACCCACTAGTATATGCAAAACACTATGTAACTTATTAATATAAGGTCATGTTATACTCTATACTTAATGATATATAAGATACCTCAAATAAAACTAACAAGTATAGAATCCTACATATCATAATTCACATATAAACCTAGCATGCAAGTTATTTAGCATAATATGGATCTGATATAGAAATATAATTCAGGAATCAAGATTGAGTATAGCTATACAGCCCCACGGATGCGCGATGTATGAGTACATGCATCGAACGCATCTCAAAATGGGTGGATCAAACCACTCACAAATACTTGGATCGCCACACGTCCGGTCTACGAGATCTTGAGAGGGTGGAGAAGAGGGAAGCCAAGCTCAAACACACAAACTCTTTCCCTTCTCACTCTTTTCTTTTCTCTTTTCTTTCTTTCCTTCCATTTCACTGTTTTTCTCCTTCTTCATCACTGCTGAGGTGTTCCTCAACCACCCTCCAACAAATGTACTAAGAGAGGGAAGGAATGTCTTTGGAAGGAGGAGGAGAAGAGGTGGTTGGGGCCACACAAGCATAAACACAAACACATCATCTTCACTTCCTTCACACCTTCCTTTGCTAACCCAACACACAAAGAGGGAACAATGAGAGAGCTTGAAAGAGAGAGAGATCAAGCAACAAAACACTATCACCTTCTCCATTTGGTGCTCCTTCTCCATCACCCTCACTTCCTCCACCCAAAACACACAAAATGGGGCTGGACCAGTGTGAAAAAGAGGGGAAAGAGAGGCTGAAGTCGTAACATTTTGAGGGGATTAAATAGGCAAGGTCGGACTGAATGACCGAGCTGTCCTCAGACTAAAAACCCTGAACAGTCCTTACTTAAACGGTCATAACTTCCTCAATACAGCTCTGAATTACACGATTCCAGCGGCATTGGAAAGCTAAGAAGATTATCTACAGCTTTCATGTTTACACCCAGATCAAATAACCTCTCCAGCTATTTTGAAATCTAGGCTAAACATCATACAGGGCTGCTGCCTGGATTTCTCATCTTCGGGGTATACTCGGAAAAACGCCCATAACTTTTGATACACGAATCTAGTTGATCTAATTCCACTTCTATATGGAAGCTATCTCAAAACTGAACATCTCGTGATGATATCGGATTTTTACCTCTTCATCTTGGGCATTAACAAAATTAAATCCAAACATCAATCCAAACTGCATAATTTCAAAAAAAGACCTCGAAATGCTACAAAAATTTCTATGTAAACCCAAGTGAACACCAGAACCACAAATATGCAGTTAGATTTTGAAACTGAATGCCCGAACTATTAAAATAAATAAAACACGATATTTGACCTTTAAAAGTGACACAGTCTTAACACATTATTTCTCATAACATTCTTATATGCTTCAGTTTCAAAGCATATGCTATATTATATTTAATTTGAGTTGCACAAAAGTACATATTGATTTGACATTTACAGTCATCATGTATTTAGAGTCCCGATACAAGTAAATCCCTATAAATTTTTTACCCGTATCTTTGTTGAAAAGACTAATATGCCTCGTTAACTGTGAGTTTTTTTTTTGGAATGTTGTGGTATGTACTTCATTAAATATGCATATGCTTTGATTATCGGCGCATATGACGTATACTCAGGTTTTTGGTGCTTGTCTATTTAATTGTGTTGTTGTATATACTTCATTGAATGAGACATATGCGTTGCTTATCAACGCACATTACTGAAACTCATATTTTTGGTGCTTGTCTATTTACGTGTGCTGTGGTATGTACTTCATTAAATAGTCATATGCTTTGACTATCGACGCACATGACTTATATTCATGTTTTTTGTATTTATATGTTTACCTATGTTGTGGTATGTACTTCATTGAATTAGGCATATGCTTTCTTATTGATACTCATAACTTGTAATCAGGTCACATAACATGTAATCAGATTTTGTGTGATTTACTATATATATATTTTAATTTGATTTAAGATAATGTTATATTGTTTTGTAGGTTTGGTTTCAAAGCATTGGTTCTTATTGATAGTGGACGAGGAGAAGAAGACATTCGAAGTGTACAATTCACTTAGTGGAGAAATCTACAAATCGTTGGCGTTTACTATGGTAAACTTATTGAATGAAACAATATTGAATTATGCAAAGGTTTAGCCGATCAATACTCACCGAAAGATCCCAAAATAAGTTGGAGGTCATCATTGCGGTCTGTTTCTATTGCACTGGATCCAATGGGTTTATGAAGGCAGTGAGTTTCATTTATCGCTCAAAGACATGGAGTTCATGAGTTCCAAGGTCGCACCTACGATTCTGACGGATCGGGGTTCTCTAATGTAGCAGAGATGTTTTGCGTATCTTGTTTGAACAATTTTTTATCTTTTTTATGTGGTGTAATAAACACATTCTTTTATGTGTGTTTGATGTTATTAAATTATATTACAACACTTTTTTCTTTTTTGAATGTTGTTGGTTTGAACAATTACCCTGTTTAACGGAAGCATATGCCTACTTGTATCAATCATACATATAGTCTATCCATGAATGTATGTTAAGTTATATTTTTTGAACACTTGATTTATCTGTTTGGATGTTGCTTATGTTTTATTTTCAGTTCTCTCATAATATACATTCTTTATTATTGTTTCTCAATAGTTCAGTACTCTTAGTATATGAGGGTAGCATATAAGTTCTTGAATGGATATATGCGTCAATAAAGTAAATTTATATCAAGTCAACCAAATTATGGTTAATTGAACATTTATTTTCAACCTAAATCATAGGACATTTGAAATGTTAATACATCATATCCAATTTCGAATAGCAAAACATTGTAACTATGAAGAACATTCACAAAATGTTTGACTATGATGCCATCCACCTCTCAAATTTCCCTTCCATAGAAGTTGATTGTGATGCGAACTGAGAATACTGATGTGAACTTGGTGTTGGTGGTGTGCAATTTGTGGGTGTAACCTGTCTGGGATGTTTTTCCTGTTGCTGCTTCGATCGTCAATTTTTCTGAGATCATATCAACAAAGCAAAAAGACTAATAAAAATTCGTAAAAGCTTGTCGACGCATATACGCCTTTATAGTGGGTATGTGCTGAGTACAAAGAATCATATACTTACATTTTTCTGCTTATTGATGGAAACTTCACATCATGAAACATTTCGCTTAGTTTTGGGTGACTCTTCGATTGCGTACTGAGAGGCTAGTGCTTTCTTTACTTTCACTATTTCTCTTCTTGTACTTCCTTTCTTTTGAACATGCAAAAATAACTATCTTTAGGTCACCTTTGGGAGTGAATTTTTTTCTTATCTTAGTGACACCAAAATCACTGCGGAAAACAAAGCCTTATATTGAAGTATGCTTTATCAATGTAGTCACTCAATTACAATAATTAATTCTTCATTTGTTTCATAATATTTAATATCATCAGCCTTTTCCATTAGGATTCATTATTTCTTCACGTTGAAATTCAACATTTAGTTTCATGTATTCCAAATCATTAATATTCATCATTTTCATGATGACATGCATGTCTAATAGCGTCTATGCATCGATAAACAAAGTATATACTCAAATATATATTAAATATATATTTTCAGAGGGTATGTATATAATAGCCGCTGAAAAGAGAGCACAAGCTCATAGCACGCACATACTCTCCTTAACAACATATATTCTAATTAACAAGACATATATGCTTTCAATGAAAATATCCATTCATTACATGAAAAAGATTAATAAAATCTGAAGGAAAGCACATAATAGAGAACGAGGTAGAAACCTTATTTTTCGACAGAAAAACGAATTGTCCTCTTCCAGATTTGGTTTGTGTTGTTTAGAATTAGAAGATGTTCCAACTTTACAGGAAAAAAATAAATCAGTGTAGCACAAAAAGAAATGAACTATTCATTGTCAAGTATCCAGTCGTTGGAGGAGATTGAAAAACAAAAAAAAACTGTAGTTGAAAATGGAGGAGAGAGAATGAAATTTATTTACTGTAACAGGGAGGGAAAAATGGGAGGTAAAAAAGGGGGGTCCAAAATTTTGGCGGGATGTTTTGGGGGGAAACATTTTGGGGTGGGTGAGAAATAGTGGGGGGCTGACGTGGACGGTGGGCTGACGTGGATGAAGGGGGCTGATGTGGAGACTGAATTCTTGGCTGGAAACAAACCTGGGTGTAACAATACCCATTCTAAAATAACGGGCACACAACACACTCCAATTTTGTTAAATTTTCAATACTGTGCAGTTTAGATTTTGTTAAAAAAAATCTTAAAATACCAATTCAACCCAGATTTTTATTAGCAAAACATTAAAATATCATTATTTTGTAAATCTAAATTTACCCTAAAAAGAAAAATGTTAGACTCATTTATTTTTACAAACCAAAACTTAGACCACACATGTTTTCATTTAAAAAAAAATAATAAACATCATCTAATAATGTATATGTTTTAATAAAAAAATATACATTGTTCAATTTCGAATTGAATAAACCATTTTTTATTAAATAGAAGAAAACATTTAATGAGGTATATATATCATCCAATAAGACATATGTTTCATTGAATTTCAAAAAAATAATATTTGATTATATTTTAAATTATAAAAATAGACTGAATGTAACCATGTCTCTAAAAAAAAAAAAAACATATTTGATTAGTTCAACCCACCTCAGAAAAATGTCACAATGGCATGCGCAAATTTCAACCTTGATTGGTAACGCGACATTAGAAAAGCAAAGACTTTAGTACGACTTTCACTCGAATAAAAAAAAAATGTAGAACAACATTAGTCAACTTTATAATAACTTCTAATATCAAAACAACCGAATCACCAAAATTTGTCCGTTGAGAAAAATTATTCAAATTCGCTTGAGACATCACATCCGTCGCCACGTAACACCTCCTGATCAATGTCTTTTCAAATGTGGGGCCCAGATTCCCTCTTCACCATCATCTGGTACACTTAAAAAGAGACTACTGTATCAGACGGTGGAGATGCCACCCGTTCTTGTCTTTTTGTATGAAGGGAACAATATATCCCGCTTCACCTGATGGTAACTTCAAATTTAAAATCAGTCAATCCATTTAAGATCAGACGGTCGGCGATAACCCCCTTTTGGATAGGAAAATATATGTGGAATGATAGTTGATAAAGCGAAAAAAGGCTAAAAAAATGGATTAGGAGAATAATGTGGTATTGTTGGCATTGAATAATTAAAAAGCATATCAAATCTGTCGTCCACAAGCGTAGCCTGTGGGAGGGACACCCTCCCTTTCGTGGGAAGTGAAATCCTCGATTCCTCTGGGGCGCGCTAAAATTTAGTAGCCCTGTCTCTCTCTCTCTCTCCCTCTCTCTACTTTGAAGACAGTCTTTTCTACAAAATAAAAAAAGATGATCTTTTTTAAAAAAAAAATAAAAGAAAAGAAAATATATCAAATCTCATTTTTAAAATGTTCACGTTTCAATTTTTTTAATCTTTTATAAATTTTTATTTATATTTTATTAACTTTCATATAAATTAAATAATAAAAAATTCATTATTACTAAGAATAAAACCGACCATGTCAAAATTATTATCATGATGCTTTGTCCACAGTCTATTTTACAGCTTTTAAATGTAGTTTCATATACTTCATTAATCAGTCAATGATTTATATATCTCATTAATTATTTTATACTTATTAAAAACATGTTATGTCAATATGTCAATATCGCATATAAACCGACGAGATTCTATAATAGTAACACCGATCGTACGGCAAAGAGTACTCCACGTTTCACGCCTGCCCGATTGGCAACCTTTTCGGAGCGCGGGCCCCCACGTAACTCACGTGTGAGGTTTAAATTCTGAATTAGGAGAGGTTGGTTCCACGGAACGCCCGGTCTCTGATGGTGGACCTCCCTCACATCTGACCGTCCGATTCCGCCTCTCCAACACCTCTGTATAAGCTTTGGAACTTCGCGGTTGCAGAAACTTACGCTGTCCCTCTCCATCGATGGCATTTCGGTGAGAATAATGTACGGGAGCTCCGGAGGCTTGGCCTCGACCGCGCCTCCTCCCGTCGACCCCCGAATCCGGCGGTTCGGCTCTTCCCTATCCCCAAATGTGCCCGATTTCCGGTTCCGGAGGATCGCCGGAGGCAGAGGAGGAGGAGCCGTCCGGTGCTGCTGCTCGGATCTGGAGTTCCCCGTTGGGGGGAAGATCGCGGAGAAGAAGGAGGAGTGGCGGCTTGAGGTGAGGAAGAAGAGCCCCCCTCGTGGAGTGCGGACGCGGGCGATGCCGGCCTTGCCCTTCTCTTCTACCCGGTGAGTTTTTGGTTTTCTGGAGTTCTTCTTTGATTGGTTTTGTGGGAGTTTTGGCTTTTGCCTTTTTTTAATTTTAATGTGGAGGGTTTTGATGTGTTTAGTTGGATTGAACATGAGGTGTTTGATGTTTGTCCTTGTACTATAAAAGAAAAAGTTTTTTTTCCAGAGATCTGAACATTTAATCGTGCATTGGTTATGTTTCTATTTGGAAGTAATACAAGACATTTTTGTTTAATGTTTGGAAATTTGTAGGAAACATTGCAATTGATGGAAAACTGAATTTGCACTATAAAAATAGGGTTCTTTCAGAGGTTTAATAATCCATTCGTGTTGGTTATTTATCTCTTTGGAAGCGATGCATTATTTTTCTTGCATTGTTTGAAATCATTCATATGAAGTTTGGGACAAAGAAGTGGCAACGAAAATGATAGTCGAACATAAAATTGGAAGTTTTTTAGCTGGGTAAAACACTTTTGTGCGGTTTCTTAGATGATTTGGTTCATCATTGTCACAGAAGGAAAGGTGTTTCCAAACAAGAAAACTTCTCTCCTCGTTGTACACCAAGAAACACTGCTTCACAATCCCATGATACTCCGCCACAAAGAGGTTTGATTTAGTTATAACTTATAATTCATTTCTGTGATGTCTATCTCAATTGGTATACTTTCTTTCATTTTTATTAATTAATTGAAATTTATATTTTGGGTTTATTTTTTATTTTTAAGTTACCCTTCTACTTATTTTGTGCTGATGAAAACTGGTAGCTTTGCTTTCTGTTTCCTCCCTTTAGACACCGGCATTGCTAGTGAGAAGGATTGGGGTATCAATTTGATAAGTGAAAGTGTCAATGAATCGGGCATAAACGAAGATGGTAGTACTTGGTACCATGAGAGTGGGGAGGACCTTGGAGAAAATGGATATAGACGTCGCTGGGCAAGAATGGGAGGCAAAAGTCATGATGGCTCCTCTGAATGGAAAGAAATGGTACCTATTTATTTTTTACTTGCAAACCCACCTTGCTTTTTGATGTTCTTGTGTAATTTGCACCAAGGTTTTTTTTGCTCATCAACATAGAATCGTTAAGAAGCATTGGATCAAATTATCGTGCTCATATATTGGAGTCCAACTGTTGACAAATACTGGTACAATTAACAACTTATTGCCTGTCTTTTTCTTAGAATGGGAGTATACTATCTCTTCTCATAAGTCGCAACTAATTCTCGATTATTTCTGCTTTCATCCATATGCTATTTCTTTTTCAACCCATCGGTAAGTTGCTTAGAGATATATCTTGTAAGTTTTTTTAAAAAAAACAGCTTTTCCAGATGATTATAATTGATGAATGATTAAGGGCCCGATTGGGACTGTGCGGGCGATCTCCACATTTGGAAAGAATGGGAGTGATGGAGAAGCATTGTTTCCGGGACTTCTCAAACGAGAAAAAATTTCGCCTATAAACGTTGTTTTTATTGTTCAAATGTAGACGTGGGATTTCTATTTGGATGCACGGTGGCATTAGGCGGAGTTCGTTGCCGCAGAATCCGCCTCACTGCGGATCCAAACGGGGCATAAAACTACCTAAAAATGGATTGGTAGTGGGAAAAATCTGAATAATGGTAAAGGCTGCAAAATTAAAAATGAAGATGATAATGAAAATGGCTGTAGGGAGCTTAAAAGTGAGGATACTATGCCATTCCATTGGAGTTTGTTTATTTGATAATGAACAGCCACGAAAATCCAACAAATCAAACATGTTAGGTGGTGCACTCCACAGGAACAGAAATATATATATTGTGTTCATTTAAATCGGAGGAATGCTGGTTTGAAGAATGCATATGAGTATGGCATAAAATGCAAGTCCGAATAATTTCTTGAATGTTGTGTAATGTCGAGGTAAAGTGTTACAATCACACTGTACGTGACAGAGGCATTTGTCAACAATTGATGGACTGACAATCATTGATGCTGTGTGGCTTCTATGTCAACACACTGGCATTCATGAGAAATAGAATAGAACCCTTTTTTATATATATAATTATTCAGTATTAAATGAACCTCTACCAATTAGATATCACCTTTATAATATTGGATGCTAGTGTTGAATTTATGCCCCGAATTATGTGTTGAAAAGGTGGATGCATTAAGGTAGTTGCATTATCTGGGTGTCATTGGTATTATCAGGATAGATAGTCAATATGGTCACATGGATTATGGCAGAATTTTAGACATTCTTGCAATTTTGTGCATACAGGCACTAGAACTCCCTTGTTGAAAGCACTTCAGCTACTTTTGACATATTATTATACTTTTGGATTGAGTTATATTTAATACATCTTCATTCAATCCGTTAAAACATCTTTTCTTTGTCATGTTGGTGAATCCAATAATTTTAATTGCGCTCCTGTTCCATTAACTGCCATATTAATCCAGATGTATGTAATTGGATTTCTTGAACTCATTGGCAGTGGTGGGAGAAGAGTGACTGGACTGGATACAAAGAGCTAGGTACGGTACATACTCTATAAATTTTTGTGTTATGCAGATGAATTAATTAGTTTCTATGTTCTAAACTGTTGCCAGGTGTTTTCTATGCCATATAATTTTCTTCCTCTGCCTTTAAATATCATAATCCTGGAATTACTGATTGTCAAAAAATGAGTGTGCCCCTTTATGTTAGTTCATTTGAAGGTCAGGGTTTGTGTATCCTTCAATTTTTAAAACAATTCTGTTTTTTACCAGATGGGGATAACTGGACACTCCTGCAAGTGTAGGGACATATTTTTTCATATAATGCATTAGTGAATTTTTGGTTCCGTATGACACAATTTTTAAATTCTGTATTACGTGTTAATTATGTGATTGATCATTTGTAAATTTTTTTTTATCAATCATAGTATTCTCAACCTCTGCATGCTTGTCAATATCCTTTATCCGTTATTAAGTGTTGATGGCCAGCTAAATACGACAATTCAATGGAACACTAGTTGCCTGGCTTCCATATTCTATGGTCTAGGAGATTAATTTTTATTTCTTATCATTGTCCATAGTCCCATATCTACACATTGCTATTTTTGCATGATGCTTGCAACTGACCCCTGTGCTTTAGCTGCTCTCATTTGGTTGTTAAATGGTTTTCTTTTACAATATATATTTCTAATACTTTTAGTGTAATTCATGTTGTTTGAGAATTCTCCAATCATTTTTTATGCATTCATAACTTGAATTTCAATTTCCTTAGGCGCAGAGAAATCTGGAAAAAATGCTGAAGGCGATTCATGGTGGGAAACATGGCAAGAAGTTCTTTATCAAGATGAATGGAGGTATGATTTAGATAAGAAAAGCTCAAAACATATTTGCATACATTGAATATTTAATATTGTGAAACCATAGGAAAAGGATTAAATAAATCTGAAAATTATTATGCATCCTTTTATGTCTTTTATACAGCCTAATGTCAATAATGCCAAAACATCGTATTGATACTTTGCTTTAGGTTCTTTTGTCTTTGTCATTATTAATTTTGCATGTGTCAAATCCCCATCTCCCCCATACTGAATTCTGTAATTGTGCATATTTGTGTTGGGGGTTGCTACAACATTTTAGTATTATGCAAGTGTGACTAAAATGTAATGTTAATCCATTGAGCAAGTGCTTTTTGGTTGATTGATGCAGAATTCAAATACATTTCTCATTTTGAATGCAGTAATCTTGCACGGATAGAAAGGAGTGCCCAGAAACAAGCTAAATCAGGCACTGAGGATGCTGGATGGTATGAAAAATGGTGAGCTACCCATACACCACATGTACAGTGTGCATTATATTATTCTTAATTCCTATCACACATTATCTGTTATACAAATAAATACAAACTCTGATGCAACTACGTCTGCCAGGTGGGAGAAATATGATGCCAAGGGATGGACTGAGAAAGGGGCACACAAGTATGGTAGACTGAATGAACAATCATGGTGGGAGAAGTGGGGAGAGCACTACGACGGAAGAGGATCAGTTCTTAAATGGTCTCCTCATACTCGCCACCTCCACATTTATACATATTTTTCTGGAGTTTGTTGGTCTTTGATTTCGCATTGCCATGACTTGAAGAAATTATGACCAATATAGCATGTCTTTTCTTTTGATCTTTCTATGCAATTAAACTCTTTTTGTCTGTCATATCAGGACAGATAAATGGGCAGAGACTGAATTAGGTACCAAATGGGGAGACAAGTGGGAAGAAAAATTCTTTGCTGGCATCGGTTCTCGACAAGGAGAGACATGGCATGTATCAACCACCGGTCAGCGTATGTTACTAATTTCTGGTGTGATTTAATTTTGTTGTACAGTTTGGTTCATAACCATAATTTTTTAGAGCACTATTATTTTTCCTCCTTTAGGCAATGATGCAATCATTATTTGCATTAACAAGTGATGGGCTTAAGGAGACAATGATGCAATCATTATTTGCATTAACAAGTGATGGGCTTAAGGAGACAATGCTGCAATCATTATTTGCATTAACAAGTGATGGGCTTAGTAGCTGCCTATACATGATATTATATACATCCACTGCTTAAGATCATGCTCAAGAAGCAACAAATACTTCAGAACTAAAAATGTTTTTGAAATGTATGAAGTGATAAAAATAATTTCTTATTGAGTGGACTATATATTCATGCTGAAATGTTCAGACAGGTTTTTTTAAAATAATGGTTATGTTATTCAGTAAGCAGTTTTGCTTTGTTCTTCTATATGTTATAGGTTGGTCAAGGACATGGGGTGAAGAACACTTTGGAAATGGGTATGTATGTTTACTACAGTTTATTAAATGACATTTATTTTTGTGAGCATCTAAGATGTTGTCATGTTCCTGCAGTGAAGCCTGTTAACTTTTGATAAGCCTGATCCAAAAATCAAAATCATTGTCTTCCACTCACTGTCTTTCCTGATCACATTGATCAAGGAAGGGCTTTTTATTTTTTTTTAAAAATGGGTGCTCACCTGGGTTTGTGATCAAGGAAGAGTTAATAACAAAAGGAATGCCTTTCTTCTTTCCTTAATCCTCTCTTATAATAAACTACCTGTGATAGGTGCATGGTAATAAATGTTTATGATAATAAGACAGATCACCTAAAGCAAGACTAAGGATTGTGTCATCAATGTAGTGCTACCATGGAAACGTCATTCAAGGAACTCCTCTAAACTGAATTCAAGACTTACTTAGCTTGTAGTTATCAAAGTTTCTCATGCTTCGAGACTAATTGTGGAACTTCTACGCTAAACAGCCATAGTTAATGGATCTACACATCTGTTTGCAAGTCCATGCTGATTTCATAACAGCATGTGTGTGCCATCACTCAATCACCAAACACACTGATATCTGTGCAATCACACGTGCATAAGACTCAATTCTTTCCGAGTCCCATTAAATGTGGTAACATGATGGACAAATCCAAATTACTTTTAGAAGAAAAAACAGGGGAAAAATATTGCCATCATATCAGCTGCACCAGTGACACTCCAATTCAATTTACCACAATATACCTTGCCATCTCTTATAATCCTGTAATTGCAGAGTATCTTATGAACATGAACTCGAAAAATCATTCTAGTTCATGTACGTGCATCCATGTATTTGTTTTATATCACTGTTTGACAGATATTTCCTCAACAGGAAAGTGCACAAATATGGTAAGAGCACAACAGGAGAGAGTTGGGATATCGTTGTTGATGAAGAGACATATTATGAGTAAGATCATAACCAGTATTGTTACTCCATTACATATGCATGGCATAAAATCGCATGTCTGCAAGAAAAACTGCCTCGAATGTCAAATAGAATGCTATACATCGAGAAGTGTATTTTCCATAATAATTTTCTATGAAAACTGAGCAAATATAAAAAAAAAAACTGATTGTAGGGCTGAACCACACTATGGGTGGGCGGAAGTCGTGGGGAATTCAACACAGCTGCTGTCAATCCAACCTCAAGAAAGGCCACCAGGCGTCTATCCAAGTCTTGATTTCAGTTCCTCATCTCCACCTCCTGGAGATGCAGATGGCCAATCTTCTTAACCGCCTCTCGATGACCAACCAGGCTCGCCTCCACCCTCTCCGCACTCGTAGTAGTAATTATTATTATTTTTTTCCTGATTGAACTTTTGTCCTGTGGCAGCAGTACTGCCGCCAGAAATCTATTCCATCTTCAATCATTTATTCATTCTTTCTGTTATCTATTGCTTCATTTCAACACCTGTTTCATGTGTTAGGATATCATCGCTGTCAATCCTGCCAATATGGTGTGTGGTTTACTGATATAGAGGACATGGACGTTTTTTAGCAGGGAAAGATTTGAAGGAAAATGATGCATTCAGCCCCATTTGAAGCTCTGTTTGTGGTCGGTTTGATTTTTATTTTTTTAAAGTATATATCTAGCTAATGAAACACATTCTTTTATAAAAAATGAAACACATGTTTGTATAAATTGAATGCACATATTTTACATTTTTTGCAATGGAATATAGGTTGATATAATGGATTATATACTCTACTAGTGACGTACAAACGAAGTTGTAAAACAGTGTCAAGCTAGAATGTCATTATAATTGACACGGACACGTTTCTCTCTTAACTATGAGCCCAAATCGTTTATGTATGATACATGAGCGCTTTTCATTCTTTGTGAAACAAATTACGGTGTGTTAAATTAGGGCGTCTGTGTGTTTAAGGAAAAGTGATGAAAATTTAAAATTTTTCATTTGATCATATCCAAAATTCTAGTGTTTGTGCCAAATAATATAAAGGGAAAATTTTTGATCTTTTTCATTTTTTTATTTTGTCTTATGAGAAAAAATAGAAAAAATTTCTTTTACTTTTCATTCAAATTTTTGCACACCCCTTAATTTTTTCCCTGGTGAGAATTTAAAAAAAAAGTAATATAAATTTTTTTCACATGCAAAGAGAATATTTTACAAAAAGAATGGGAGAAATTAATTCTAGGTCCTCCAAAAAATCCCTAAAATATTTTAAGGTCCCTAGAGCATCTTAACTTATGTTTAGCTCCCCATCAAAAAAGAATTGAGGTATTATTTTTTAGTTCTTCCATTCAATGGAGATTATCTTTTTACCCATTTTTTCAATTTTGCCCTGTCTTTACATTTTTTTTTGCCCCCTCTCCCATCCACACAAACAACTAGACTTTCCCCCACACAGCGTCGAATTTGATGATAAACATACCACACAATCAACCCTAAAAACATAACAAATTTGCATATATCAAATATAAAAACATGCATAATAAGAAAATAAACAATGTACAAAACCCATAAATAAATAATATAAACAATTTAACAGTGTACATAAATATATTAAAAGTGCATCTAGACAGTGACAGTTTAACAATACATACAGATGGTGAAGAAAGAGAGGGTAAAAATGAAAAATATAACAGTGTACAGATGGAATGACCCCGAAATAATAACACAATGGTGTATGGGATCTAAAAATAATTCAGGGATCTCAAATTAAGTCTAGATGTTTTAGGGATTTAAAAATAATTCAGGAGTTCTTGAAGGACCCGGACTTAATTCCCCATAATAATGTAGGCATCCCTCTCATTTTCCATATACATCAATTTCTCATTAAAAAACAAATTCACTAAACAGAACCCAACGTTTGATGAATATTAGCCATATACAAAATTTGGTGCTCATCTCTTTCAAAACCGGAAAAAGACAAAAAATAAAAAGGCAGCACAGAACTTCCCAGTGACCAGATTCCCTTCAGACAACAGAGCAAATGAAAACCCAAGCTTTGATCTCTCTCACTTCACCCATCCATTTTAAGCTTGAGAGATGAATGAATATAGATATCGCTGTACAGTTCACTCACTGATGGTATATGTACACAAGGATGTTATGGCAGCTTGTTTTCATAATGCTTTTGTCAAAAATTTCCATTTCTCCAGCAGGACGAACGATAAAAGAAGCGAGAAATTATGATAAAAGAATGGATTAGCAACAAAAAAAACTTTTGTAGTTTGTACTCACTAATCTGAAAGAATTTCTTCCAACTCAGGCTCTTCGGACTTGATAAAGGATCATATTCTGATTCAGTTCCATTAGAAAGACCTTTCTCTGCAAGCTCGGCCTCCACGTAGTCCATGTCAGTCAAATCCAGCTCATCATCGGCGGACCGGTCGTCTGGAGGTTCACTGACGACTCTGTTTTCATTCTCCTTTGTGTTTTCACTACCCACAAACCTGCCTGATAAATGGAATCCTGAACCACCTTCGTATCCGTTCTTTCACATATGCAAGCTGATGGGTTCTCATGAAATTCACCTCTACCTGGTCTCACCTCATTTGGCTCTCCCATGAAGCCTCTCTGGTAAGTGCGAACCTTTGACGAAAATGTTTCCCAAGTCATGTTCGCCCGGTCAAGAAACACAGAGTATAGTTTCTTAGCATTTGGGCGTATTGTCCGCTTGTGTCCAAAATATCTCCTGTGATCGAACAAAGAAGTTGTGTTGAATCAGCTCTTTTTATAAGGACAAGTTCGTGTGATCATCAGTTACTTTTTAAGGAGCCACAAGAAATCCAATTCTTTATATCTTCATACAATTTTAAGCAAATAAATGGAATCACAAAAGAGAAAATAAGAAAACCACACCTTCTACCAGCTAGCATTCTGGCCATGTTGCCATTGTTGTTGGTCACGAAAACATCACTTCCATCACAGACCATGAAGTCAAGAGCAGCCATGCGAGACGAAAACGAAGAGAATGGAGCAAGCTCTTCCTTGCTGGCTAAGGTTTCTTTCGAATAAAAATTGGGAAAGAGTGCCTTGAGAGGTGCCAGTGTCTCTTCCCCACCATACACCTCCCCAGATGCCACGTAGAGGTGGACATCACTTCCAAACCCAAGAGCTCTCAGCATAAGACCAACTTCTTCGGGAGTGAGGGGGCATTTTCCATGCCTTCGTTCTTTGTCCGGGTTACTAGTCTGCAAATAAATCATAATCGTGTCTCAAGCAGGGGTAATGGGAGAACTATGTCCAATATATACTCCCAAGAAACTTAATTTGTGTCTTACATGTAATGTTTTCCATCTTTTTCGTATCGCACCCAGTTCTTTCCTTTCTTTGTCTCCACCACCATAGTAACACCCAGAAAATGCAAGCATGTCAGGTTCAAACCTGCCATAGATAATTAAAAAAAAACTCATTGTGTTTGAAATATAATATTTTTATAGAGTATATTGTTTCCAATAGCAGAATTTGTAAGAAGAATTAATTTAATATAAGTAAACTGAAGTATGGAAAAAGGCAAAATCCTACCTAAGGTGCAAGGCAATAAAATGCCGGCTTTTTGACCTCATCCTCCGAATCAGTTTTTCACCCATCTTAAGTATGGGTGTTGTAAATTTCAAAGCGTGATAATTAACTCTGCATCTCAGCTTTTGCAGATCAGTCTCCAGCTTGTTTGCTAGCCTATAATCAAACTTTGTCAGCCGGACAACCTGTGACATAACCAAATGTCTGAGATATAATTTCAATGGATATCTTCAGTATCAAATTAATTTAATTGATAAATATATAAACCATAAGCTACAAAAACAGCAATCACTTCAGTAGCGAAGTGTGTGTGTGTCATGCAGAGATACACGCACTGGCTGAATAGGTTAACTATCACTTCAACATGCAAACCACTTCTCCACCCACGCCTAACCCGGGAAAGAAAACTCATGCAAATCTTAAGCATCACATCATGCGCAACATGGAAGTAGATAAGCTGTCTAACATGTATACAATCACACCATAAGACGAGACACCCAATGTATCCAGGTATAGACTTAAAATTTCATCTTCATAAACGAATACATATATAAATGGAAGATTCTGGTAATCATTTTTTTTGGGAATGTAGTATTAATATACCTTGCAAGAAAGATTACAGTGCGCAAGTCATAATAAGTACCTATATGTCACAGGTAATATCATATCATATTATTAAATTGCCAACTCTCAGTCATTCTGCATAACTGCATCACATCATATGATATCAAAGTCTATTCACATTTACTAAAAAACTAGATAAATCTAAAAATTCAAATTATGCTAAATTTCAAACAGCCAATCTTCTATGTGAGTTAGCAGTTACCCAACAATCATGTTACTAATCAACCAACCCAGCCTAGTGATGGAACAGATGATCTACTTGACAAAATTTGACAATACTTTTTTATACATAATATTTAAACTTTGAGATTTTTGTCAATCACCTAAACTTACATGTTTTTTCAGTAGAACAGGTAACACACGATTCTGGTAGCATCTTGGACTACATTTTCTTGGAACACGCATGGTGTGTGGACCAACAACCTTCCCACCCACTTTTGGAAGCTCCTTCACAATTTTTACATCTTTTGAAAGAAATGAAATAAACCAATCGGCATCAAAGATTTGGCTGAAATCACTGCACAGCATGACCATCCAAAAATGAAATTAATTTATGTCTCGAAAATTGTAGATTCATATCAAGTTTGATTGAAACAACCAAAAATGAGAAAAGTATATCATATGTGTAACAAACCTAGCATCCTTCCAGAAAGATTTCTGATCCAGTTTCGGAACAACAAGGGTAGCATTTAAAATGTGAGCTGCAACAACAGCATCTGTTATCTGCAAAGAAAAAAAGGACATACAAGTTATCATCAGACTATTATTCAAAAATATCAAGTTCATCATTAATTGAAGAAAACAATCTTAAAAATCATAAGTAAAGATATGTTTAGTAGAAAATTGAGACCAAAATCCAAGATGAAGAATATTAAGTAGAGCTCTATTTCCGCTTTCAAAATGCATGTTCCAAGAAGTTATTACAACCACATATTTATAGATATGAAGAAGATAATGCATAATTTACTAGACATCAAAATTCAATGGATAACATGACCATGGATCGACACAGGGAAGCGAGTTCTAAAATCCAATTCCCAATTGTTGACAAAAAGAGATGAGAATGAGTGAGAAATTACAACAAAAAGCACCAACGGGTCAGCCATATACCACATAACTACATCTTCTTTCCACTCTTATTCAGATGTTAGAATATTTGATAGTGTCCTGATCAGCAAAACCTCCAAAACAGAACACTATGAATTGACAAATATTTGGAATTCCAAGGGTCAGCCAAGCACTATGCTGCAATTATGATCAAGCAATCCTCTTTATGAGGAAAGTCTATGCTCTCAAAATATATCTTCAAAGCAAGCCCCTGAAAACAGTTTTTCTTGCTTCTAAATCAAACTGCAAGCTCAAGTTCCAGATAAAATATCCCACGAAATTGAAGCTCATTAGAGGAAAAAAGGTTTTGTCAACATTGAGTATGCTAAACTACTAACTTTCCTCACCATGTCCCAGTAGATGCTTCTTTCACAAAAACACAAATCAGAAACAGAACATTTTCTCACTTTGGCTAAAAAGGCAAACCATAAAGATCATAACAAAATGGGAAGAAAGACACAACGTTTGATGGGTGACAATAGATTTTTAATTATAAATATACTCTTAAAAGAAACTTCTTTATCCAAATAAAGGGAGTATGTGATAGTTATTTTTGGTAAATGTCTAAAAATGAACTAAATTAAATCAATGGGAAACCATGACAAATGTTTCCTTCGACAAAATATTGGGTCTTGGCAGAAAACAATGCCAATCATTAAGCAATATAATCACTACAGTAGAATATGTGGAAGCATCACTGTACAAAAGAAACCCAGGTCTTCATAAATATAAAACAGTGCACAATGTATCACAGACAGAAAATTTGTATTAACCAATTCCAAACGAAGAACAAAATAGAAACATTCAACTATCATGCTACATGGATAGGGACTAACAAAATCATTGATTAATGGAGTTAAAATACATAGTTGAAATTGGATAATGGCAGTGTTGCATCAGTATGACATGATATAAGTAAGATCAGTGCCAAGATTTATTGGAAACCAAACCACAGAATAGGTTAATTCTCCAGATGTGAAATTGTGTGTGTGAGAGAGAGAGCAGGTTAACTATAGAATTTCAGTATGCATTCCCTCAGCTGCAGAAAGTAGAAACTAGGAACTGCTTATATCATACATTAGCTGAAAACATAGTTCTAGTATTCTGTTGAAGACACTATCAATGACTTGAAAGGACCACAATTTCAAATTTTTTGTTAGACATTCACTACAATACTGGGACACACAAATCATTTCATCCACCAGTTTTGATAGATGGTCATTGTTTTCCCCAAAATTTATAAATTTATGTTCTGAATAAAAACTACAGAGCCATTAAATACAGTTTTCAACAAAAGCACAAAACTTTGTAACCATGCGGAAAAACTACAAATGATAATTCATGAAAAAAATTGCATGATAATATCACTTACTCCAGTCCTTTGCTGATTCAAACCACCACTGGTAGCAATCATCAAATATCTTTTAGCACGTGTGTTTTTTTCAGCCGCTGCAAGAACATAAAAACATAAATAAAAACAATTCATGTTTAAGTCACAGAAACTTCAATCAAAACAGAGCTGAATGAAACACACAACGAAATTGAAGCGATCAAATCCCCAAATATGGCTGAATAACAAACAATTAAAAAATAAACATAAGCAAAACTTGAAACTGAAAATTTAAAATCACAGACCAGTTGAGATCCGAAAACCACATCGGATCCCCTATCAATACTCACTCAGAAATTTATTACTTGAATCGCTGCAGCCATAGAAGTTCTTCGCCATATTTGAACCCCATAAATTATGAACAGAATTGCCTCCTCCATTCTAATCACATAATAATAACAAGATTCCAAATTAGTTTTTCCCAATCGAATCAAACAGATGCAAACAAACAAAAAATCAACAACGAAAAATGATTCACACCGGAACACTGAAGGACTCGGCCGCGACCACCTCATTTTTGAACTCGGGCGCGTTTTTCAACTACAACAAACAGAAGAGGATGAGAATGGAAAGATCGTAAATAAAACCAAAACGACTCAAGGCACGGAGAGCTCGTACAAGTCGAGGAGGCCTGTGTCGATCGCCGCCGCCGCCGCTGATGTTTCTTCTGTTGACGGTGACGTCGGTCCGGTTGGGGTCGGGGAGGGAGAGAGAGTAGTAGGAGAACGAGGCGACGGAGGAGACGAGGACGAGCGAGACCAAGGCGGCGGTGGAGGCTGACACGGCCGGGATCTGCCATCGGTGGTCGTGGTGGCGCCGCCTCGGCATTGCCATCTCCGCTTAAACCTCACTGAAACTCCGATCGCAGTGAAGGAGGAGGAGAAGAGGAAGAAAAGCAAAGCTTCATGTAATGGCGACTCGACATTGAAGGATAAAATAAAAAGGGAAAAAAAACACAACGAAGAATCGAAAAGCCTCGGAAACAAACTGGGGTGGGGTGGGGTGGGAACGAAGAATATTATATATCCGACTCGCGGAAGTGTCCGTGTCGCACGTGACTCCTGCTCCTCGGGTTTTGGTTTTCTTTTCTCTTATATCATCTTTGTCGGGGCAGTTTTGGAATACAAGTATTCCCATAACGCCCCCTGACTTGACAGGTGTAAAATTATTAGCTCATGCTTCAATAGAAGAATAGGCATAGGATAAAAGCTGAATAAGTGAAAGAAAAAAAAAAGGTTCAGTAAAGAATAAGTTAACAATGATAGTCCTGAATTGTATCACTTTGTATGTATCATAATTCATGTCAAATCATATGTTATTTTTATTTTATTGTAAATTAAAAGTGTTCAATTATCAAATTATATTATTATTTTATTCACAACTTGTTCAACATCAATGGAATAATAGTATATTTAAATGGTGTTTTTAGTGTTTTTCAAACAAGAAAAAAAAGTTTTTTTAATGTTATCATAGCTGTGAAAATACTAATATTAAAATTATGTTTGGATTCGTGATAGAAAAATATCGCAAATTCAAACGGAACCTCATCTAATAGTTTTTTAAATATATATAATAATTAAAAACATGAGACACACACACAATTATTTAGTCTGGTAACCATATGTTTTTTCGTTCCCGGAATGTCCCTGTATTTCAGGGGACACTTATCGCACGTGACAACCAATGTTTCTCCCTCTGTTGTATTGTTGAATACGATATGTCGATATGCCTTGTTGAGCCGACAAGTAACCTCTATTTAGATATTTATTCGCTTTTTTAAAAACCAAAAGAGATTAGGCATTGGCGGTAACGCCTTTCCTGGTTATCAACGTATTATTTTGTCGTTAAGTGGTTAGATTCCAACTGCCTGAAATCCCATTAGGTGCCTGTATAACTTTGGATATTGGATATTAGTAAGGGTATTCAGGTCATTATGCATATCCTATTGACGGTCCTCGGTTTGATTGAAATTGATTACTTTAATCTAAAGAAGGTGATGAATAAGTGGTTGAAGGACAATTTTTTTAGTCCTGTTATAAAAAAAAAAAAAAAAAAAGGTAATTAGCACTTTTAACTCTGAAAAAATGAATATTCGCAAAAATAGCCCCGGCCGTCGAATATTAGCAAAAACTAGCCCTGGAAAGATATTACACAGGAGACGAAATATATATAATCCGTCTCCCGTGTTAATTTTTTTTCAAAAAAAAAGAGGGTAGCAAAATTACACGTTAGACAGCATGTATACATGCCATCTAAGGCCGTCTCCTACATGCCGTCTCCTGGAGACGCATGTATATATGTCGTCTCTGGGGCGCGGATTTTATATAATCCGTCCCCGCCTCACTTCACTCATTTTCCTCTCTTTTTTCTACTCACTCACTGCCAAGCCCCAAAAATCACCATCCAACAGCGTAAACAACTTTAATCCAAAGGTAAAAATCAAAACCCTAATTGTTCTTGAATTTATTTATTTATTTATTTATCAATTATTTTCATTTTATTGATTAATATTTTATTTTTTATTAAAACCCTAAATGTTGAATTTATTTAGTACATGGATAATGTATGATGTTTGGTTATGTTAAATGTTAATTTTTTTGCTAGTTTTTTATTTATTTAAAATTTCCTATTTGTTAAAATAAAATTTTAAATCTTAAAAAAAAATTGAAAAATCATACAAAAACTTTTTTAAAAAATTCAAAAACCTTAGGAAAAATTTGATGGGATTTTATAAAACATTTTAAAGAATTTATTTAGGAAATATACTTTGTTTGTGTTGCATGAATGTGATGGTGTTTAATTTGTAGGGGTTGGATGAATTTTTATTTTATTAATTTACAAATATATTTACTAAGTTGAATAGTTTGTGGTTTAGATGGTAAAGAAATCTGATGTCTCATTGATATACTCTTTTAACGGGAGGATTGTTCAACGTGAGGATACTTCATTTTATGAAGGTGGTACTAGGAAAACCACCATCATAAATAAGAGGATCTATTATGTCGATTTACTCCAAATGATGTACCATTTGACGGAGACAGATCCAAGTCGGTACAAATTGTCCATGAGTGTTGTGCATCCCACTCACGATGGAAAGAGTTTAGGTGCCCCTCTCAAAGATGATATGGGTGTGAAAGTGATGATAATGTTGTACCCAAAGCACGTGTATGTCATTCAAATATAGTTAGAGAAGGAAGAGATCCTACAAATGCGTCGTGGTGCGATGAATTATGACGCAGGAGATGCACGTGCTTGATCGAGTGACACGTCCGGAGTGCATCAAGACATACCATCTACTGTAGAGGTCATCGACCGGGTGAACAGACGAGGTAAACAAGATACTAATTGAATGGTATACCACCAAACTTTCATCGAGCGTTGGGACCACCGCTTGGATCACATCCACCAGTTGCATCAGACCAAAAGTTCAAGGAGATATATGGAGTGGTATTGGGAGAGAACAGTCAGACATATCACACCTCCACCACCCCCACACCACCCTCCAGGCTATGTCGCACAACATTCGGTAATTTCTTGGACATTTGTTACATTTGTATAAAGCGATGAATTATTTTATACCCACTTATTATAATGTCATATCTCATAAACAGGGGGGACTTACACAGAAAATTACTGAGGTGCTTGCAAGGGGGTTGGTGTTGTACCCCAATTATGATGAGTGGGGACGTATAATTGCTGTGGCACGTGATTATGCAGAGGCGATGATGAGGCCAGCGAGTACCTCAAGTGCAGATACAGATGATGATGATTATACGAGGGATGTTATAGATGACAGTGCATTTGGAGCAGTAGAAGATATTGAATTTATTATTGACGAGTTCTTTGGTGAGGTACGACTGGAGCCAGAATTGGAAGAGCAGCCACCACAACCAGCTCCAGTTTCAGATCAGGCTCCACATATGACCCTCCAGACATACGTTCGTGGGCCACGCAGGATTTGGGGCACTTCTACTACTTCCAGTCGGAGATCGGGTGAACCATTTACCACTCCGTCTCAATCAGCTGCGCCATCTTCTACAGCCACAGACGTACCCTCTTCATCAGCACCTCCTGCTCCAAGAAAAGCAAAAAAGAAAGGGTTCCTTAAGTTTTTTGGATGACTGTATATATGGGACACAATATATGTTTATATATATATAATCTTTTATGCACAAACAGAAAATGAAGTGATTGTAATTTATATAACTTCTGTTTTATTTCTTTTAAATTGTTTTATTTCATTCAAGCAGCATTTTCATAGGTTTTCATCTATGTTCAAGCAGGATTATACACTGTATCAAATGCAGGATTATATTCGAACAAAAACTAAAAAAGGAAAAAAAATTTAAAAAAATCTAAAGGAGGCGGCATATATATATGCCGTCTCGTGTATTCATACCCCCCTCCCCGTTTTGAAAAAATTAACACGGGAGACGGATTATATATATTTCGTCTCCTGTGTAATCTCTCTCCGGGGCTAGTTTTTGCTAATATTCGACGGCCGGGGCTATTTTTGCGAATATTCATTTTTTCAGGGTTAAAAGTGCTAATTATCCATAAAAAATAAAGATAAATATAAAATTTAGGTATTTGTTTTGATTTTCCATTAGGACATGAGAATCTTTTTAAAGTGTTATTGTATTATGATTCTCATAAATATGAACAAAGAAAAAAATTTAAATTTAAATTTTTTAAAATTAATGTGTTTTTGTGCATAGTACTAAAAGATATTTAAATTATTTTTATTTTAATCAATTTACATTTGTTTGTGCATACGAATATACACGATGGATTTCCAAAAAAAATAAATTACAATTCATTTCACTTTTTGATAAGACAAAATGAATAAAAGAAAGTGATAATTTTTCTTCTCTCAGTTAACACAGACAACAGATTATACATAGACCCACCTTCAAAATAATTTATCCTCAAAATTTTGTTGTTTTTTGAATTAGCATGAAGCATCAGGGCAAAGGTTTTTTAAAAAAAACATCCGGCATCCGGGGCAGAATTGTTATGAGTGCGTTTGGTTGCGCGCGATTGCGCAGCGTTTGCGATTACAAGAAGTTGCGATTATAATCGTGTAACCAAACAGTTTTACTGTAGCAGCTTATTCCACATAGATTTCAGGCAAATAGTACTAAAAAACTGCGCTTTCAAAAGGCTGAGAAAGTGAGTTTCCTGCAAAATCAATTTTAAAATCCAGATTCCTACATAATCAATTTGTTATCGCACAACCAAACAGACTCATGGACTTGAATCATTGTTAAAAAAAATGAAATGCATTTTTAACATTAATATATTTAGACGACATTTTAATATTGATATTAAAAGAACAAGGGAAAAGAAAGTCAGATCAACCACTTGGAAACTACTCTTTCAAAAAAAAAAAAAAAAAACCACTTGGAAACTAGACAGAGATTGAGGGACATATTTTCAAAGGCTGTATCGGTTCAACTACTCCATTGACCTTCGCTTTTTAAAGCCGGGGGCTGTTCCGTGCACATCCAATCTCGGCCGTCCGATCTAAATCTTTAGGTTCATCTAATATACCTTTGATGGGACAGTCGGTCTCTGACTGTATAGAATAGTAGTAGAATAATAAAAAAGAACTTTTCATGTAATAATAATATGTAATAATAATAGATAGATAGATAATAATAGAAAGATAATAATAATAATAGATAATGCAACAGCTGGTGGTTGTTATTATTATTATTTTTTTGTATGAAATTGAAATCCCTGGACCTTACACATTGGAGATCAGGAGACACGTTGATCATCTGTCACGTTCAGAATGATGAAACGAGACCATCAATGTAGAAGAGGTAGATTACACGCTTCAGTGATCGTGCGTCCATGTAACAAAATTTAAATAGACTGATAACAACTTGGAAGTAAAGTAGTTTTTCAAAGTGATGCTATTATATCGTTTCGTTATGGTTTAAATGAAAATAAAGTTGTGGTTCCAATACAGTTCATATGTTGGAGTTCTCTGTGTGAAAGTTTGTGAGTTTTTGAAGATCCTGACACTCAATTAGAAATTTTACATAAGTGATAAATCACCTTTATAAAAAAAAAATATCCATATTGTTTGATGTTACCAAAAAGAAATAGTGTATGCATAACTTAAACAAATACATTCTATTTACGCAGCATGATTTCATTAGGTGTCACATGGATTCTCTATAACTTTCATACAGAAATTCGATCTTGAGTTTCATTTAGTGCAATCTTATACATGTTAAATAAAGAATATATATTGTCAAAAGAAATATATAATCTTTCATTTCTTTTATAAACAAATCATATAATTAATTCATTGGAACACAACACAAACACACACACATTATTTTTTATGAAAATACATATAAGCTTGTTCAAATGGGACTGCATTAACATTTTTTTATAAGAAAATTTACTTGATATCTATTTGTGGAGGGAAAATCATATTGATCAAACCTTCCAGTATGGGTCATCTAAAATACATGTAGCAGTGACTAAAAAAAGATGATTACTTTACAATGTACCTATCTATTTTACAATTAAGACCAAAGAAAAAATTTCCTTGATATCTCTATATCTTCACTATAAAAGGTCTTATTATTATTGTTAAAAGATAAAATCTAGTGTTTTTGTCTAACTCAAGCTACAAATTTACAAATTTGCAATAGTTGAAAAATCTTTCCAGATTCAAACGAGCTTTCAAATATGCATTGTTGTTGGCTTAGCTTTTTGTTCAAATGGACTTTCTGCCTTGGGAAAGACCCAACAAACAATGCATCTGGAAGTCACAGAGTGCCCAATTAAGAAATGAAGACAAATAGATAGATGGGTAATGTTACTTTCACATGTGTTTCCATGTACAGAGCTAAAACTAGGCTCTTTATGGAAAGCTGAGAATAGGTAGGTAGAGTACTATGTTGAGTGCTGAAACAGTGATGATGTCTAGAGATTGCGTGGAAGTCATTAGAGAGGGTTTTGAATGAGTTGTCATTTCTCTCTTTTTCAGGAAATAATTCTTTGGTTGATGATTTAATTGTGGAGTGACAGAGAAGAGGACCTGATGAGGTTTGTTTTGAAGGGATTGGAAATCCTGGAATCTTAGATGTTACTTTGTTGACTCGTGTGCAATGCCTTGTGAAGTGAAGATCCTAGAAACCTTTCACGTGGACTTTAAAATAGTAACTACTTGAAAATGTCATAGTTGAAATGTTATTTACATGAAAGCTACTGCATTGAGATTAAGCCTGTCAACGGATCGGATACGGAGCGGATATGGTCATATCGTATCCGTATCCGAATTTTTTTTATATATCCGTATCCGTATCCGACGGATATTTAAAAAGAGCATCCGTATCCGATCCGAAATTTCGGATACGGATTCGGATAATTATCCGAAATAAATAAATAAATAATTAAATATAACAAATTTTCATTTAAAGATTAAAAATTGACTTAAAATTAAAAATTCACAAACACAAGTCCTAACTTTACAACTATTAGAAAGAATAAATAAATAATTAAACATAACAAATTTTCATTTAAAGTTCAAAAATTGACTTAAGATTAAAAATTCACAAACACAAGTCCTAACTTTACAACTATTAGAAAGAATGTGAGCCACTTGATTAAAATCCAATGGTAGATATTAAATACTAATATTAACATTTTTTTAATGCCATCGGATACGGATATTTTTAGGATCGGATAGGGGTATATCCGTATCCGATCCGAAAATTTTCGGATATGGATTATTTTTTTGGATACGGATACGGATTTTTCGGATATCGGATATTTTCTGCATTTTCGGATACGGATTCAGATCGGATGCGGATTTTTTTTCGGATAATTGACATGCTTAATCGAAATTTTGATTTCTTTTGAACCATCTATGTGGCATTGACCAGTTTATATGAAATTTTGTTTAGTCTCTCACACGTACAGTCTTATATTTCTCTGATATATGACATACTAAACGAAAACATGTAAAAATATTTACTTTTTATATGCAGATTCATACAACTTATTGAAAATATATACACTTCATTTGCAACCTTAATTGGTGGGGTTGGGGGGGGGGGGAGAGGGCGGTAGGAGGCAGAGGAGGGTGGCGGGCAAATCACGTTAGGGAGAGGGCATGGGAGAGAGGAGAGGGATAAAAAGTCTCCTTATACATTAATTATAAAAAAATAAAAATATGTATATTTAATTCATATAGTATATATTTCATTGTTTAAGAAAAAAATATTTTTCATATATATAATTAAAAAAATCTAAATGTGCGCGTGTTGCAAACATGGCAGGACATATCATTGAAGCAAGTTATAAAAGTGAGCCCTAATATACTCAACTTATTTTATAACTTATTTTACAGTCACATACACTATGATAATGTAATATATATTGCGTTATTATAGTGTATAAAGTTATATCACAGTGTACGGCGTAATTTTTAAAATTTTTTTAACGTGAAGAAAAATATATTAATGTATCTCAATATATACTTCATTTTATATAATTGTATGTACTTAAGAGTATGATTTTTTTAAAAAAAAGAGAAGAAAATCAGTGTGTGGATTGCAACTGGGCTGCAATAACTGGACATAGGAAAAGGATGGGCGTTGATACACACAATCTTTTTTGCAGTCCCATACGCTAAGATATACTACATTATCATAACATATGGTCCTAACATAGTATATGACCCAATTTTTTTTATTTATTTTTTCATTATGAAAAAAATATACTAATGGATCTTAATATATACAATATAATAGTATACATTTTAAAAGATGAGTGTATGATTTTTTAAAAATTATAGACTGCAAAACAGGCTACAATTGGAGGTGTGTGTATCTTTTTCCGAAAATGATACACGCAGCCCAGGTCCTTGAAGCGAATTAGAAAGGCCCATTAATAGCCCAAGTCAGGTTATTCGATCGGGCGGCTCAGATCGTCTCATAGGTTTCCCAACGCGCACTCAATGAATCTGCATTAATGTCTGAACCCCATCCATCGGACGGTCCAAATCGATGGATTTCTTCATCCACAACGAATCACCAAAAGAGAGATGTTTGGAAAGATTAGACGTCCCTCCCTTCCCACTCTCCCTCATCTTCTCCGCAACAGCCGGCCTAAACCCTAATCAATGGCTTTCCTCCTCGAATGACGATTCGAATTCAGAGACCGAGCACGCGCGCTTGAGAGAGAGGAAGAGAGATTATTCAGTGTAGAATGTCTTCCACTTTTGTATCTTTCAAGCCGTTCTCGATCGGTTCTCACTCTGCTTCGCGGGCTCTCGCTTCTTGCACTGCTCTTCCCTCCCGCAACCTTCAATTCCCTCTGAAGAAGACCCGCCGGAGATGGCTCTCCTTCAGAGTCCGCAGTCACAGTTCTGATGGCGGTGCCCCGAACGGCAGTGGCGGCGACACAAAGCCCCCAAACGGATCCCTGGTAGCGTTGCTTTATCGAGTCTCCATCTATTTTTGTTATTGTTTGGATGTCAGTTAATGGAATGGTGTGCAAGATTGTTCAAGGAGGGCGGATAATTCAAGTGGAAACCTTACATGAACTGATAATTTTAGGACATTTGGTATTGCATGCATTTGAATTTAGGTTTAGGTTTCTAATCGCGATCAGTAGCGTGAGTTGGAATTTTTTTAATGTTCATTCGATTTTGATTTATGATTTCAAAGAAGTGATGAGGTTACAGTTCAATGCAGAGAAATATAGTGATGGAGTGAGATTTAGATGAGGTAATTATGATCAGATGAAATGAATTTGGAACATATGAATTTGGCCAAAATTGATGGTTTCGAGTGTAGTTGATATAATCAGTGTTTTGGGTTTCTGTGTTCTTAGTTTTTCTGGTTCATAGTAGATCAATAGGGGCAATGTCCTTTGCATTACAGATGTTTGATGCTTGATAGGTATATTTTCTTTTCAGAAGTTTTTTGGTGTTCTGTGTGTGGACCCAACTGCACGGTCCATGCAGATTGTAGCCGTGGGTTTTTTTTTTTTTTTGAAAAATGGAAAGTTCAACATTATTTTCCACTGGTCAGGTTCTAGCTAGAGTTTATCCCTCTTTCAAATTTTTTTCCCTCTTTCCATGATCTTTCTTTGTTTCAGCTGCACATCGTCATTTATGTTGTTTATTTATTTATTTTTTGGATGTTATATTATGTATGAAAAATGTTGTGTTTATGCTTAAAGGTATTCTTTTATATGCCAAGCCAAAGAGCAGGAAGGAAATTCTTTTGGAATATGTCAGGAATGTTCAACCAGAAATCATGGAGTTGTTTGTCAAAAGAGCACCTCCACAGGTGAGACTGATGCCTCATAGGATTTTATTATTTATTACAAAACATGTATAATGTGTTCTCAAGCAGCAAAAAATTGATTATTTGCCTCACAATGATGTGGTGCATGTGTATACTTGCTATCGTTTGTGGTGTTGGCATAGGGATTTGTTGATCAGCAAGCATATGTTTAACTAAAACATCTTCATCATTTCTGGAAGGTTGTCGATGCAATGCGCCAGACTGTGACAAATATGATTGGAACACTCCCCCCTCAATTCTTCGCAATAACTGTTACCACTGTAAGTCTTTACATAATTTGCCTTTTTTTAGTTCTGCATTATAGTTTTAGTCATTATACTTCACATCAGCAAACCTCACCTCTGTCTATATATCCTTAAAATACTTATGCATTTTTACTATTCGTAGCCTGGATCTCTAATTATTCTGATTTCTTGCATTTTATTTTATATGAATTTATTTGGGGTATTGGAGTCACACTGCTCCAAAAACCTTTATTATTCCGAATCATCTCATAAGGTATTTATTGTTATTCTGATGCCTGTTGTTTTGATATTTGGTTTCCTGATACAGGTTGCTGAAAATCTAGCACAGCTTATGTACAGTGTTATAATGACCGGTTACATGTTCAGAAATGCACAATATCGTCTGGAATTGCAGCAGAGCTTGGAGCAGATTGCTCTCCCAGATGTTCAGGAGAAAAAGGTTGTTTTTCCCTCTTCCAAGTACTCACTCAAATTTTTGCACAAAAATGTTTTGGTCTTTTATACCCTGCGTGCAGGACTTCTATGTATATATGAAAATGGACTCACTTCTGCTACATGGACTATGTAAAGTTCACTACTATTAGATTGAGAATCATTAATTATGAGTGTTGATATTTTCACAGTAAAATAAAATAAAATAAAGTTGATGTTTATACATAGGCTACATGATTTTTTCTCACATTGTTATTTGTATTTAATATATCGCTTATGACTCATTTTGTACAAGCAACCCAGCATTAACCAAATGAATTTGCATTTTAGAGTCTGTTGACATTCAATAGCCAATAGACATTTTGATGAAAATCATTTACTGTTCCCTGTGGTAGTAGGACGGGTAGCAGATTTGAATTCATAGAATGCTATTGAAGATGTAGGAAATGGGTGTAATCTTGCCAAGTTTAAGGTATTACTGTCTCAGTTCTTTTGTCCAGGCCTCCATTCATCTTTTCCTTGAAAAGTTATAAAATGATCTTATACAAAGAGGTAAATGTTATTTCACTCCTTATCATGAAACTCCTTTTCGTAACGTATACCTAGTATTATAGGGTTGATAGTATAACAAGAGTTCTAGACTTCTAGGAAGCCCTCTTGGTCTAGGATCCTTAATCAATATACAATTATACAATACGCTTCCTGAACTGATAATTTTTAAGAAAGAGGTGTGATAAAATCTTGGGTTGTTAGGAAAGTCCTTAACATGCACGCAAATTTCATCTGCTCATCATGTTCTGTATCTATGTTTAAAATTGTTATCCCTTTCACCATATCTACTAGTAGGAGTCTTGAAATAAGGATGTCTACTTGAAACTTTATCTGATTTATTTTTATACTTTAAATAAAGCCAACACAGAGAAATTGTGTCACAGGGATTGCTAGAGAGGGCATGCTTCTGGATTTCCCATTTTGCCTTATTATGAATATTGAGATCCATAAACATTTTTTTCTTTATAAATTCAGATGGCTTTTTAACTTGGTGTATATTACAGTGTCGTCTTTTATGTGCTGATTAATGTAATTGGCCCTGTTTGTTTTTTAGGATGCACCAGACTATGCACCTGGGACACAGAAAAAAGTGAGTGGTGAAGTTATAAGATGGAATAAAATTTCTGGTACTGAGAAAATGGATGCAGGGAAGTATATTGAGTTACTTGAAGCAGAGATTGAGGAACTGAATAAACAGTTGGGAAGGAAGACTGCAAATGGGCAAAATGAACTCTTAGAATACCTCAAATCCCTCGAGCCACAAAATTTGAAGGTAATTACAATTTTTGTGTTCATTGTCAATTCTGCATCTGTAATTATGTATTGCTTTATTTATTTGATTTTTACAGATAGAATTGTTCGAAGTATCATTAGAATATAATTCTCTCTTCTAATTTTTAGAGAGATCAAGTCGGTTCAAAATATACAAAATTTGCGGTTAATTGTGACAGTATCTGCTGATATAAAATTATGTTGTGGCTTGGAATTTTTTTTCTTCAAGATCGTGTAGTTAATTATGTTTATATATGTACATGTTTGTATATTTAGATTACGCAAAAAATTTAGGCCTTTCAGTCACTGCATATGCTAGTTTCTACTATTTTTTCTATTGCTCCTTTGTATGATCAGAAGAAATAGATGGAATAATAATGTTGTATTGTGTAATGGTGACCGAAAGGTCCCTTTTATAGTTACAAGATGTACAAGCCCTAAAAAAGGAAAATGACCAAAATATCAATGACAAAAATTCGAGTCGGGGGCGCTGCCCCCGAACCCCTTTACGCCCAATCGGCGATCCCCCACATGGGTATGTTGTCGGCCCTATTCCCTCCGGCCCGGGGGGGGCCTGCGGCCCATGAGAGGCATTGCCCCCCAACCCCCGAGCCTCCGGGAATAGGCCCCACAACAAGCCTATTCCGTGACTCCAATACTCCCCCTCAAGTTGGAGCGAAGATATCAATCAAGCCCAACTTAGTCAAACTAGAATAACGAATAGAGGGACCAACAGACTTGGTGAACATATCGGCAAGCTGCTCATTGGAAGAGACAAAAACTGTGTCAATGGCGCCCGACTGTACTTTCTCTCGAAGAAAGTAAACATCAACCTCAATGTGTTTGGTCCGCTCATGAAGAACTGAGTCCGAGGCAAGCATAATAGTAGATCGGTTATCACAAAACAAAGTAGATGAATCAGCTACAGGAAATCCCAACTCCGTCAGAAGAGAGCGCAACCAAATGATCTCACATGTGCCTTGGGCCATAGCACAATATTTTGCCTCAGCAGAAGAACGAGAGACAACACTCTGTTTCTTACTTTTCCAGGAAATAAGGTTGCCTCCATGGAAAGTACAGAAACCAGAAGTGGATCGTCGATCAGTGAGCGAACCAGCATAATCTGCATCAATGTAGCAAGAAATGGTAGGCTGAGCACTAGTAGCATAGAATAAGCCAAGACCTGGGCATGACTTCAAGTATCGAAGAATCCTGTAAACAGCATCTAGGTGAGAAGTCCGTGGGGCATGCATGAATTGACTTACTACCCTGACAGCGAAAGTCAAATCAGGTCTAGTGTTTGTCAAGTAGATCAAACGACCCACTAGATGCTGATACAAAGAAGGATCTGGCAGAAGGTCGCCTGATTCAACATGAAGGCGATGGTTCTGGTCCATGGGAGAAGTGGCAGGGTGACATCCAAGCATACCGGTGTCCTCAAGTAAGTCAAGAGTCTATTTTCGCTGGGAGAGCGAAATACCATGGCGTGAGCGAGCAATCTCAATCCCCAAAAAATACCGAAGAGGACCTAGATCCTTCACATCAAATGCTTGTCCAAGCTCAGTTTTCACTCTGACAATGTAATCAGCATCATCTCCTGTGATGATAATATCATCCACGTAAACTAGAACAATGGTGCACCGTCCATTACTCCGACGAATGAAGCAAGTATGATCAGCATGACGAGTAAATCCAAGAGAGAGAATGATTACGCTGAATCTCTGAAACCATGCTCTCGGTGACTGCTTCAGTCCATATAGAGATTTGAGAAGAAGGCACACCTTTCTGGAATACTCCCCCTGAAGACGAAAACCAGGCGGCGGATCCATATAAATTTTCTCTGTCAAGTCACCGTGAAGAAAAGCATTCTTCACATCCATCTGATGAAGAGGCCAGTTGTGGCAAGCAGCAAGAGAGACAAGAAGCCGAACAGTAGTCAGCTTGGCAACAAGAGCAAATGTAGCATGAAAATCCTTCCCTGGAGTCTGAGTAAAGCCTTTTGCAACAAGACGCGCCTTATATCGCTCAACAGCCCCATCAGCCTCGTATTTTACTGTGAAGACCCATCGACAACCAACGGTCCTCTCCCCTGGTGGAAGATCAACCAACTCCCACATATGATTTTTCTGCAGGGCATCCATCTCAGCGGTCATAGCGGCGGTCCATAGAGAATCCTGTAATGCCTCGGTAACAGTACGAGGAATACGAATAGACGATGTAGCAGCCAGGTAAGCTCTATAGGAATCGGAAAGTCCCTGATAAGAAACAAACTGGGCAAGAGGATGAGCAGTGACACAACTCCGACGACCTTTGCGAAGAGCAATAGGCACATCAGAGTCAGATGGAGGCAAATCAGGAACAGAATGTGGAGTGATCAAGGAAGAAGGTATACCTGAGTCCGAGGAGGATGTCGACAAGTGAGCAGGAGAGAGAGGTGGCCAAGGTCTACGAGTGTATACAATTAGAGGAGACTGTGGTGGAGACGGCTGCAGTGGTGACGACGGAGGAGGTGACGACGGTGGTTGCAGCGACTGTGACTGTGGCTGTGGCAAAGGCAATGATGGGAAAAATGAAGTCGGTCGAACCGGTGAAGATGAATGTTGCAGAACCGTGTCAGAAAAATATGGCACATCTTCAAAAAATGTGACATCAAGGGAATGAAACAATCTCCGAGAAATAGGATCATAGCATCTATATCCTTTGGACATGGTAGAATAATCAAGGAAAACACAACGTATAGATTTATCATCAAGCTTGGTGCGTGAGGGCCCCCTATCCTAAACAAAACAAGTACACCTGAAGACTCGATGAGTGATGGGGAAAAGAGTACGATCAGGATATAAAACATGGAAAGGAACTTGACCTCTTAAAGTACGACTGGGAGTATGATTAATAAAAAAGGCAGCAGTGAGGACTGTCATACTCCAATAGGACTTTGGAACATTCATTCCTCGAAGGAGACAACGAACCACATTCATGAGATGACAATTTTTTCGTTCCGCCACCCCATTCTGCTCAGGTGTATATGGACAAGTCAACTGTTGAAGAATCCGAAAAGAATCTGAGACATACTCCCCCCCATTATCAGACCTGATACTCTTTACAGTAATGTTAAACTGTGTTTTCATCATGCGCAAAAAATTAACACACTGAGAGGATACCTCAGACTGAGATTTAAGAAGATAAACCCAAGTATATCTAGAAAAATCATCAATGAATGTCAAGTAATATCTATGACCACCAAAAGCAGTAACAGGAGAGGGATCCCACACATCAGAATGAATCAAATCAAACAATCCAGAAGCTTTATTCATACGAGGCAAGGCTCTCCCGAACCATGGCATCAATACGGTTCTGAATAGTACGCATATCAAAGGACCCAGATGGAGCAGTGGGGGCATCACCCGGAACCGAAGCATCAGCAACAGCAACACGGGGGGCAGATGAATGAGCTCCAACATTGCGAGGTCGCATCAATTGTGGGTACAGAAGAAAGCATCTGATTTTTTCATGCCCTGTTTTTCCACAGTGGCCATAAGTCACAATATTGCCGCGTCCACGTCCACAACTACGACTGCGACCGCGACTACTATCCCCGTGGCCGCGAGAGTCATATCCAGAGGTGGCCGCCAATGCCATCTGATCGCCGAGGGTTCTAGTGGGTGCTGAGGCAGAGATCTGACGGCGATGCTCATCACCCTCAATAATAGCAAATGCTTCAAATAGAGAAGGAAGTGGTGTGGTATTTAAGATCTGAACACGAAGAGATTCGAACTCCGGTCGAAGTCCCATAAGGAACGCATACGCCTGTTGGCGTTGTAGTCGGCCAACCACAATCGTGGCAGCCTCCTTAGACAACTCTGAGAGAGGCTTATAATGGGCAAGTTCCTCCCAACGGGCCTGAAGAAATCCAAAATAATCAGTAACAGACTGGGTACCTTGGGTGGCCTGAGCAATATCCTTGTACAACTCATAGATCCGTGAGTCATTCCTGGCATGACCATAGGTCTTCTTCAACGCTGCCCATAGAGAGTCGACCGTATCATGATACATGAACATATTATAGATCCGGGTCTCCATGGAGTTGTAAAGCCATCCGAGAACCGTGCAGTTGTTGATCTCCTACTGATTGAAGGTTGCATCAGTTTCAACCGGCTTTTTAATGGTGCCAAGAAGAAGGCCTGACATGCCTCGACTACCCAAATACAATCGAACGGAACGCGACCATGATGGATAATTTCGTCCATCAAGAAGCACGTTGGTAATCCGTTGAGCATGAGAGTTATGCCTTAACGGAATAGCGGTGATACCGACCGAGGTGTTCTGGATCTATCCTAACGAGGCGTCGTCCTTGATCTCCCCACCCGATAGTGGCGTGAGGTTCTTCGGCGTTGGATCCATTGCAAGAAGGAAAAAACTAAAATCTCGATCCGAGAGAGGAAACGATCACCACGACCCGTGATGAAACAAAAAAAAAAAAAATTTGTGAAACCTTAGGGTTTCTTTGCGGCTCTGATACCAAGAAGAAATAGATGGAATAATAATGTTGTATTGTGTAATGGTAACCGAAATGTCCCTTTTATAGTTACAAGATGTACAAGCCCTAGAATAGGAAAATGACCAAAATACCCATGACAAAAATTCGAGTCGGGGGCACTGCCCCCGAACCCCCATACGCCCAATCGGCGATCCCCCACATGAGGGCCGCAAGCCCCCCCCCCCCCGGGCCAGAGGGAATAGGCCCGACAACAAGCCTATTCCATGACTCCAATATGATCAACCTGACATTTTTTTTTTGCTCACTGTACTGGTTATTTTGGGGCACATAGAGCCACTGGATCATGTTTAAATGGAAAATATTTATGCCTTTATATGTGTGATATTTTTTTCTTTTTTCTCAGTACGCATTTCTATTGTACTGGACCATGAAACCTCATGCAATGTTGTGGGAATAACAAATCTTGGTCAGAAGTGATGTGAAGCATGTAATTGGTTTTTTCTGCATTTACAAGTTGAACTATGAAGGTTCATTTTATGTCTTAGGCAATTTATTCTTCTCTTAAGCCATATTGTTTTAAAGATTATTCTGTACATGTAATGTTATGTCATTGTATACTTGAGGATTCATGCATGCTGATTCTGAGTTTCTTGACCGATGTATGCAGGATCTAACAAGTAGTGCAGGAGAGGATGTTGTGTTAGCCATGAACACTTTTATAAAACGCCTTCTAGGAGTTTCAGATCCTGCCCAAATGAAGGTTAGAAATTTAGAATTAAGTTTGCAATCTTTTCATCATATGTTGACCATGGCTGAGACTGTTGTTTCTCTTATGTTATTAATTATTGGTCTGAAAAAAATAAATGCTTGTATCTTATCCTAAATCATTTAGATAAGATATTAATATTCAAATTCAGATCTTTTCATATTGTTGCGAACACAAATCTATTATGAATAATTTACATGTTTCATATAGACATTTTTGAGTGATCATGTGACATGTTAGAGAGATGCGAATATTAAAATCGAGAATTTATTTTTTAGTTCTCTGAAGTTGCTGCTATCCAGAGCAAACAATGAGCTTATATTTCCCTTGCACTTTAGGTGACAGCGACAGAGACCAGCGCTCCTGAGCTTGCCAAATTGTTGTACTGGTTGATGATAGTTGGCTACAGCATCCGCAACATTGAAGTGCGTTTTGACATGGATAGAGTTCTCGGTGTTCCTCCAAAGCTTGCCGAGTTGCCACCGGGGGAGAACATATAGGTGTTAATAAGAGTATTGATGACAGAATTCATGGAAGAATTTATTCACTATTGAAGCCATTCACTGGTCTGAAGCAGCCACAAGAGAATGCTTTAATATATGAAGCCTCACATACACAGGTATATTTTCATCTCTTTGAATATAAGTTTATCAAATGTCTGAGAAAGACGTGTTTATAGAAAGCAAAATTGTGTCAAAATCGGAATTGATGAACTTCAGATCAATGTTTTGTGAGCATTCATATCTCCATGTAAACATCTAAATCAATATTTAACATTTACAGTTATGTAGGCTCAAATTGACTTGTTATGAAAATGAATATTATAGAATTCATATACTGGAAGGGGTAAAATCATAGCTTGGATGATGGTGGGGTCATTTTCCATTTATGGGTGATTTGAGGGGGTTTAGTGAGAATGCGTGATTTATATTTGAATCTCAATTAAAGTAATAATAAATATTTCTATTAAATGATTCTTTTTCACTTTCACATTAATACAATAATTCACTGTTTCACCGAATCACCTGAAAAAAAAAAAAAACTAATAATTCACTATTTCTCACAATGATCCTCTTCACAGCCTAATGGAAATAAGTCAACATCTTATGATAAAAATATGGTGTACATAACATGACAACTATACTATTTGAGTTACATAATTAAACGAAGAAAATCAATATGCACACAACAATGAAAACATGATCATATCGAACCATCAAATACAAGCAGTTAATTCTGCATCACCAAAAAAACGGAATTACTGGAGACCTCGTATTTGAACAATTTCTGTGAGTTTATAAAACTTTCCAATACCAACCATTCCCAGAATCCCATGACAATCAAATGTCATAGATCATCCCTGCATCCCATGCAGACAAAGTCACCTTATTGAATCATAACCCTTTAGGGTTATTCACAGCCCTTCTTGAAGGCCTCCATCACATCTTCAAAAACCCTTCAAAAAGAGACTAACAATAACACTTTGCTCTTCCATGGCTCTGCTGCTGCTTCTTCTTTCTTTGTTTTTTTTGCCCTTTTTTGGACTATTTATAGGACGAGCTTTAAACAATGGAATGACACGTGTAATTTGTTTTCGGAGTTTCCAATGTGCATGCAATCCTTCCTCTGTACAATCCGTTAAGCGTTACAATCAGTACTTGGATTTCATGCTTTTCATTCCAAAATTAGTCTCATTTTCTTACTTGTGATTTATAGTGTCATTGCTCTATTTGGAAATAAAATGTAAATAGAAAGACAGCTACTCCTTTCAAGTTTCAACCTATTTTGGTTTAGGGTTAGTTTGTTAACCTTTCCAATTACGAGGAATCACAAGTTTAGAGCCCTTCATTTGTGTGATATTCTTCACAGAAAAGATTCCATTCTTGGTTCTCCAGAAATCAATCAGAATTCACTCTCTTTAAAGAATGAAAATTTCTTATATATTTATATAAAAAAAATTAAGTAAAGGTTTTTGAAAAAAATTAAAGAATTATATTTTTTTTATATTTTTATTAATTTACTTATTTTTAATCATTAACAAAAAACAAGACCCTTTTTCAGAAAGAAAAAATACTGGTTTAGGGAAACAAAGATTCAATCATATGATTAAAGACTACACAATATGAATTAACTAATTTTCACAAGTAAAAATATACTTGCAAAAATCTGACCAAAAAAGGGGATAGAAGCACCAACAAAAATCTCTCACCGAACCTCCTCTTGGTATCTTGGTACAATGACAGGTTATCTCCTCTCTAGTGAGAGAACTTAAGTTTGAATATTTTTGCTTGTGTTAGGGAAGATTTGACAAAAAAAAAAAAAATCCAATAAAATAAAAAAACACACCCAAAACCTTGCTTGTTCCGGTCAATTTGGCTAAACCCCAATAAGGTTATTTTTACTCTCTAGAAAAAGAGAGAGAGAGAGAGAGTATAACAAAAATGTAATCTTGTAATTGGGTTTTCCTTTGAGGGGAAAAGGCCTTTTCCCCCCTCTCATTTCTCTGATTTTGATATGAATAAGAGTTTTCACCAACATAATAATAATAATAATAATAATAATAATAATAATAATAATAATCTCAAAGATGAATGGAAGACAAGGAGGGAATACACTTGCTCTTCGATATTCTTGAACAAAACATGAACATCAGTAAAACTGATGACAACAAGAAGAGCCTGAAATAAGTCCTTATCTCTTGCATCCCAAGGTCAATCATATCCATCCCCTTCACTTCCTTCCTCCCCACCAGCTCTTTGTAACTGTCTATAGGTACCCAATCACTGGTTCCATCCAACAAGAGAGGGCCCCTTTCGAATAATGAGATGAACGCTGCGGACCAATCATTAAGTACTCTCTGAAAAAACACAGGTAAGAGGAGAACATTAGTTTACCATTTCATCATGAAATACAGACACTGTGTCTTGTCACGTACATTGAAGGTCGCAAGGTTGATGGGATTAAACATTCTAAAACAGTCTCTTGATGGGGCTTCCAAGTCTCCATAGATCTGAAGAACAGATATTCACACGACTAATAAGGATCCGTACCACATCGCAGCAGGTTAGCTATTGCTAGATTTAGACTTACCTCAAAAGTAAAGGCCATTGGCACCTTAAGAGCATCATATATGTAATCAGTTGAAGTTCCATGAGCTAGGTACCTGAGAACGATCAAAGATCATGAATAGCACTCCATTTATTTTACAATGGGAGAATGATTAAATGTGGTGTCACTGACCCGACAGAGCCTCCACCTGAACCAACCAAGCATCTGCCTCCACAGTGGTGATGGTTCAAGTCTTCCAATATCGACTTCATTGCATTGAATGCTGATCCATCAGGTGTCGCATTCCTGTGGTCGTATGGCATGAACATAGCCTGAATCAATGGCTCTCTCAGATTCCAAAAGAAAAGACATTGGAAACATGCCAATGATAAAGTAGACGGAAAAAAGAGAATAATGTGTCAAACACGCGTCCATCAGTGGCAAGGAGCATATAGATTTTCATGAATGATTTTACTATATTAAAGACAGTTCAAAATCACCGAATTTCAGAATTCGCTCTGTGGCTAAGTACGTTATCGAAGTCCATTCTACTGTATGTTATCATATCCAATATGTTTGGTGTGTACATGTAACGAAGCTTGAGAGGCCTGCCCTTCCTGTTACAGAGAGTAGTCTATTTGGAGCATATCACAATAACGTTGGTGGTAACCTCCCACCCTTACAAATGAACAAGAAAAATATAAAGGTCACGAATGGAGAGCTTCTCATATGGAAGACATATTTTCAGGATTTTTGGCTTGTAGTTCCTTATTACATTTTGTACATCCTCAAAAACTAGCTGGAGATATTACTGTCACCATACTGTGTACATTATTTAGAAGTCATATTTGCAAGATGCAGCATGGGACACCATCAAGTTCATTTTGACCTCAACAACAAATAATTAACCAAATAATTGCTCTTTCCATGCAGATTGACTACATTTATCTATTACTTCAGAAAGTAACACTGGGCTCCACATGCCAAAATAGATGTGCTACTAACGAATAACCAAAGTGATTAAAAGCAGTGGTGAATATAACATGGCTTACCTCCATCCCCGAGTGCACATTCACCCATATATGTGGATTGAAGGATGTCGAGAGTTTCCGCATTATTTGAGTTTCTGGCTCGCTAAATGGGGCAGTTCCCGGATTTTCTTCGTAGGGATCGAAGTCCTAGCATTAGAATAAGGAGTGATCAGATACATATTCACCAAAAGAAGAACTAAAATATGCTTTAGAGGGAAAAAAAACTCTCATATTGCACCCTAACTTTTTCTCAGAATTTAGTATTCCAAGTGAATTATAAAACTTCTGGTAACTGCTTTGGCTTATATTTAAGATGTTAATGTATATCGTTAAATGTTTTCATGATACTGAGTTATTATTCATCTTCATGACTGAATGCAAGCATACATAATAAATTATTTGATCACTCTATACAGTGCACCGGGTATAAAAAAAACGCCAGTAAGTATTAACCACTAGTATGGTGCATAATGAAAGAGAGATTGATAGAGACATCTTAAGAATACAAATGTGGAGTGTGTTTTTTTATGGGGTTGCTGCCAAAGTGGAAGTGAAACCATTCTACTTTTTCTCTATTCCAAATATGTCCCTAGTAATTGCTTAATGAGTAATATAGTTAACAGGGAGATATGTTTTCAAGGAGACATTTGGAGTATTGGGACAGACACAAAATTTGACCCCACCTCTTCACTAATAACACAAAAAAAAAAAAAAACACATTGTTTAATAGTTAAATCTGAAGGTACACACAATCTCTGTTATGAAAATACCTACACAATATCATGAACCAAATGTTCTATCTCAAAGGAATAGGTTACTCAATGTTCTTTCATGAGTTAATGACCAAGGATAACAATACATTAATACATTATGAGATCATTTAAGATAATCTTTCACTGTCACTCAGTTCGAGAAGAAATGCTAACAGAACGATAATATGCTCCTCAAATAATGCAAAACAAGAACTGAGGAATTAAAATTCAGTATGACCAGACCTGCTCCTTCTTGCCCCAATCTACGCTCCAGTTTCGGTTGAGATCAACAGCCCTTCCTGTTGTTCAACAAAATTCTATGATCTTATATCTAAACCACAATTTTTACTGATATTTCAACAAACAACAATCAAATAAATACCATTTCTCCTTTCACAAGGATCTCCCGCTTCAACAAGTCTGCGACCATTCAAATTTTCCATAGGCACCACCTACCAATGACTCAAGTTAATTATTTTGTCAACAAAAATTACAGAAAGAATGTTGGATGCTATTCATATAACCATCTAATCAGAATAGCATAGCAGATTGACCAAAAGAAGCATAATACTCGCATACCTTTATCACGAGATTTTCTAGTGTCTTGTCAAGGGAACTGAGATCCATGTTAGGCAACATTTTCTCTTTGCTTATGACAGACAGGAGATGCAAAGCAACCTCAGAAGTGATAAGCTCCCTCCCATGTTGACCGAAACTCTGGAAGACAAGCAATTACACCAGCTATTGAATCCCTGAATCAATCAGTTCAATATATCCATAAAGTTGCCATACATTATGTTCATAATCATGTTATCACTAAATATTTGGTTTTGAACTTGTACAATAAAAGGAACAAAAATGTCTTGTGTCTTACAATTAAAAGACATTCATTTCAACATAATTCCCCAGATAAAGAAAACAATAATACAACTTACAATGAGTATCCTTGATTTCAATTTTTCATCTAATCCTCTCTTGGGATTATTGTAAGTGATTACTGATATTGCTGCCGAATAATCATTATCTACTGCTTTCATTGTCTCCATCTGTTGCACAACATATATTGTCATCAAGACATCAAGAATTCAGAACTTGCACACTCATCAACTGATGAGATTTTAAGAAGGCTTATAAAACACAAACTGCTTACAGTAAATACATCCGGGTGACGATCCACCAGAGCTTTCACATCTTCAATTAAATTATCACTGCGATCTCAAATGATGAACCATATTAAACCATATTTTTACACTCTAAAGAAAGAAGCCAAAATTTAACAAAATAATCAATCTTGATATATAATTAAACAAAGACCCAGTTTATTCATTGCTTCAAATCAACTAACAAATCGAAATCCGAAACAGAACCATCTTGGGGGCAAAAAAGTTTTCTCTAATTGAAGACCAAATTAAACACCTCTTATAATCCAACAACAAGTAAAGAAAATAACAAACCCAATTGAAAAGATTCAATCTTTTCCCCCAAAAAGTGAAAATCGAGTCACCAAAAACAAAGATGTGGGAATTGTATCTTGAACGGTAAAACCTCTTGAAATCCAACAACAATTAAAGGAAATAAAACACCCAATTGAAAAGATTCAAATTTTTTTCCACGACAAAGTGAAGAAGGTATTAAAGAGTCACTGAAAACAAAGATGTGGGAATTGCATACCATGAACGATAGAGATCGAGCCTGATCGGAGTTATATGATGGTCAGAGAACTTTCTGCCATTAACGACCCACCATAATTGCAGAGAATAGATGACGAAGAAGGAGAGAAAAGGAGAGTCCATTTAAAGTGCATATAAATCTCTCCCTCTCCCTCTCCCTCTCCCTCTCCCAGTGGTTGTTATATTCCAACTTTGCATTGCCCACCTTAACACACACGGCGAAGAATGTGAAGCTCTGATACGGCTTCTCTCTCTCTCTCTCTCTCAGTTTTTTTCAAGTGAAAAGGTTTAATAAGAAAAAAAATTAATTCAATTTTTATTTAAAACTAAAAAAAAAGGACAAATCAACCTTTGGACTTTGGAGTTACTGGCATAATGGGAATATTTGTTACAACTTTGATTGGAAAATAATGTCTATCCGCCGATGCTCTCTGTCATTTGTTTTAAAATCATATGATTTTATTTTATTAAAGTAAATGTTTTTGTTATATAAAAGAAAATATATATTGATATGCAATGATATATTTAAAAAATTAAAATTTTTATTTTATATAAAATAATATAATCTCATACACTATGAATAATGTGATTCATAATGTATGAGACTGCAGATATAGTTATAAAATAAATTAAGTATATCAACACTCTATCATTTAATTTCAAAGTTTTGAAGAGATCCGGTACATTAATGTTGGTATGATCACACCACCCATAAATTAGAATATTTGTATGCGAGATAAGAATTTTACAAAGTTTTACGTATAATATGACACAAATACCATGGACTCATCTCTGCGATGGCTACTTTTAAGTTTTTTTTTTTTATTTTTTTATTTTTAATCGTAAAAGCCTTCAGTAAGTTTCAAGAAACATATTTTACTTTAAACTAAAAAAAAGTAAAAATTGAGTCGCTGTATCAACATTTTATTTTATTCTTATTATCACATATATAATAATTTTAAAATTTTAAATGGGAGTGAAATTAACTTAGACATTTTTTTTCTTCTGAAGAGATAGCCCAGTGGGTCAAAGACACCTCTTTTAAGAGGTCGGACGGGATGGAACCCTAAATTCACCGCGGAAACACGGGTACACACACCACCTCGCTAACGAGGGGAGGTAGCCCAGTGACTTAGACATTTGTTTCTACAAAAGTTCATTAAAAAAATACATATAGCTTTTAAAATTCAACACACACATATATGCATTATTTATATGTTTATTTTTATTTTATTTAAAATGGTAAGCTGATGCATTAAAAATATATTAAAGTATAAGAGTCCAAAATAAATTACAAAAAGGTTCAACTGAAGTGCTGATGCCTTTTGCGTACACACCACTACACTAGGCAAGGACGTTGTTCCTATTTTTTTTGAGGTGCATGGAGGATACCGTTTTTGGAAACGAATTAAAAAAAAATCAAATTTTCACTTACAATAATTTTTAAAAATAGTTTTTCATAAAGCATTTTTTTTTGTTATATTCTTGCAAAAAAAAAAATCTCTTTTTTTAAAGGGTAGGAGCACTAAGTTCCCCTTAATGGCAGCAATGAAAGTTGATATGGTTAAAGCATATGACTGTGATAAGTGATAAGTGGGATAAATTGAGTGTTTGAAAACAAATTTAGATTAAAAATGATTTTTGCAAAAACCTGAACATGTTAGAGCTGCCCAAATGTCCAAAATATTTTCTAAACTTAGATGTCGTTTGAAAAACCTATTATCATTCAAAGCAACTTTTTAAAATATCTTACAGAAAACATATTTTATTAAATTCTTAAAAAGTTGTTTTTATAATTAAAAGTTATTTTCATTTTCATAAGAAAAGTGTGATCATTGAGTTATTTAAAAATGATTTTGATTTAAATATAACTCAATTTCATGCAAACATATAATCTCTAAAAGATACCTAAACACGTTTTTATAAGCAGATAATGTTACATCCAGTCCATTTTTCAACCATAAATTCAGTCTAAGTGATAAGTGTTTTGAATTTTTTTAAAATAGTATGTCTTATCTAATGAAGTACACTTTTTAAAAAAAATAAAATTTATACTTTAATGAATTGTATGAATGCATTTATAAAAAATATGAAAAAAATTATTGAAGTATATACATCGCTAAAATAAATATATGCACTGATAATTTTCTATCAATGTATATATGATTGAAAATGAAGCTGAAATAAAATTTATGTAACAACACTTTCGTAATCATTTCACTAGAACCAGCGGATGAGCTCTCTACAAAGAAAGTTGTTGGAAAACCATCATCTCAGGATTATCAATATGATAGAATCAATATTTTGGTATTGATTAGCAAAAGTTGTTGGAATCAAAAAGTGAAGTTATTGCAAGTCAAGTGCACAGTTACTTGGACTACCCTTCTTTATAAATTCCTGATAGGGATCATTCCTTGTTCAGATCAGATCGGTGGTTGATGGATTCTATCCAAATAATAATGCAACTTCCCCCATTAGTACAGTGGGCCAGCCCAACCAATCAATCCGCCTATTTTTATAGGTACTTGATAATCCACTCAATTTATTTTACAGTTCCATAGTGTAGTATATGTTGTGCTATTAAAATTTATGTGGTTTTGTCATAATTAATATATGATGAATTTTTTTGTTCATTTTTTCAACATGAAAAAAAACACTAATTCAATTCAATATATATTTCATTTCATATAATAATATGTATTTTAATTGGAGAGTGTTATTTTTTTTTTCAAATCGGTGTGAACTGCAATTGGGACTGCAACGAGAGCTGGACATATTATTTTCGTTTTAGGTACTCCTGTCTCGTATGCGCCCTGATCTCAAACTAAAATCACTTGTTGAGAACGCGCGATATCACGGTGGTTCTCTAACATGGAAATGTTGATCCATGGCATGCATTACGATTTTAAGATATCAAGGAAGAGTTGCAAATGAGTTCTTTTTGTATGTGAAATATTGTTTGCCATGCTATGAATGGAAACATGTTAAATAATATTCATTGTTTTTGTGCAATCGAATTTTTATATTATGTGTGGATGCATTGTTGTAATGTATATGAGTTATATATGCTATCTATGATTTTTTTTTTCTCTTATTATTAAGATACAATTATGGAGTATGAGAGTAAGAACCACGTTATTTTTCTCACGTGATTGGATGTTTGTTTTCTTCTCTGATATCTATTCATTCTTGAACATGCAATTATCTTTGCATTCAACTTTATTTTATTTTTATTTTTAAAAAAAAACCCTCAGTTTTGACACCTTGTTATTTCCTTAATTTGTTTTTATTTTCTCTTACATTTGATTCTTCGATATTCCAAAAATCAAACTAAACCTGAAGATGACCTGTTTATAAATCAGTGCTTCACCCTTATGTCAGGTTAACTAGTTGAACTATGACATTTTATCATAGCATAATGAATATAACTATTATTAATCAATGTTGTGCATATAAAGATTTGAAAATAATGTTTTTGAAAAATTAAACAGATTATAAGAATCTCCCACGTTTCCATACCACATATCAACAGCACAGAGACTTATTAGAGACACCTAAAAAACCACCGTCGAAGATAGTACAACAGCATGGCATGCACTCTCACACATGCGCGCGCGCGCGAGAGAGACCACACATCCGCGCATACAGAAACGCATACCAAATGAAAAAACAAACAAACAAACAAAACAAAACGAAATGTTTCTCCACAGTTCGTGTCAAGCATCGCAACCTTCCCAACAACACGCATCGAACGCATTCACACCGTCGAGGGTTCGGCGTAATCGGCTGGTCCATACGGCGAGAGCCAGTCGGAGAGAAACCCCTTCTTCCTGTTATGGCTCCACCCCATGTCCTTGCAGAGCTTGTCATTGAACCATATATGGAGAGTCCCCACGCACGACCACCTGCAGCCCTCACCGGAGTACCGCCTTATGTAGCGCTCCCATTTCGCCACCTCCGCTTCCATGCTCTTCACGCTCGGCAGCTTGAACCCGCCGCCGAGGAGGTGCGACAGCCACTTGCACCTCATCTCCGCTGGGAACAGGCTCGACGGGCTCTCCAAGAACCCGATGATCGCCAATTGTGGAATTCGAGGGTGGATACACTCCCTGGTTGTCAGGGAAGAAAAGAAATATGTCACACTCATTTTATATCCCACGAACAATTCGCCTTGTTTTCATTATTCTGAATATCATATGCTCACGTAATGGATTAAATGATATCAGATATTTTTAAAATATGAATGGGATGGGATCCATGTCCACATAATTTATTTTTATATATTGCAATCACAATCGATGAAAATTAATTTTAATAAAATAAGAAAAATATATAACAAAAACATATATATTTAAAATAATTGCAAAACATAAAAGAAAATTAAGTTTCTATTTGAATTTATGTTTGATTGGATTTTGCGTTTGAAAAATAAAAAATTCTCAAACACTAATCCAAACACATTTTTTTATTTTTAGTTTTTCAGACCACCATAATTTTTTTTATTTTAAAAAAATCTTATAATTGAAAAACTAATAAAATAACACTTTAAAAAAAATTGAATATGGGACTTTAATATTCTAAACATTCAATAACTGCACCACAAGTACCTGTATAAAGGAGTGACTGCGGTTGATGTCCCCATCAACGCCTTCTGAAAGGTGGTCGATTTGAAGATGTCCCTGAGCTTCTGATCTCCCTTGTATCCTGTGGCGAAGATCACGAGGTCCGCCTCGATTGGCGCCTCATCTCCGTCGACGATCACGCCCTTCTCGCAGAACTTGAATCCCTTGGACCTCTTCAAAACGATGCTCCCCTCCTCGACCATGTTGTAGAAGTTATTCGGCAGCATCGGAGTCCGGCAGGCCGAGGCCGCCTCGGAGAAGCTCTGGTCCGGCACCATATCGTATTTCTTCAGTGGGAACTTCCAGCGGAGGTGGCTCTCCATGACTTTGGAGAACATCCATTTCTAAACAACAACAGGGAAACAATTAATTAGTTTATGAAAATTAAATAAAGGTTCGTTTGGAAGAGAAATAACATTAAAATAGGCTTGATAAAATTAAATAAATTGTCTCTACAGTGTCAAAATAGTTGAAAATAAATTGATATTGTTAATTTAACCTTGCTTTTAAATAAGCTTATTCCATTATCTGATCTATCAACATGTCAAATCACTTTATTACCTCTTATAAATAAAAAACATGTTCAAATCATTTTTTTATATTTTATAAATTTTATTCACTTATTTTTTTTAACTAAATAAATAATAATAAGCATATTATTATATTTCATAATAAGAAAAACTAAAAACAAAAGTATACAATAAAAATGATTATGAAATAATATTTATATCATAATAGCTTTTCTCAATGTCTAATCAAGGGCTAAAAGATTGATGGAAGTAACGAGGCATGCATGTACGCTACAATGAATTAGGACAAGCTAAAATATTTTAAAAATTATTTAAAGTAATATCACTCATTAACTGTCGAGCAGTGAACTTAAAAATGTAAACATTTATTGATCGATTAATGAGGAATTTGAAATTGAATTGACATCTGTGAAGTCAATAAAAACCTAAGTCAACGTACCACGTGTTGTTATTAAATGCCCTTTCTGGAATTTGTTTTCCTTTTTAAGAAAAAAAAATTCAGTAACAATTTGTTTCTTCCAAACCAAAAATCAAAGTGGATCAATTTTTTTTAATGATCTCTCTGACTTTACTAATAATTTGATCATACTTCTATATTTCCGAATTAATATTAATTTTTTTGTTTAACATGAATTACTCACACGTTTTAGGTTCATTATTACATATTTAAAATGATGAAACCATATTAAAATATAAATCATTTCCTAAAAGTGAGGAGTTATAGATTGAAAATCCAAACCATATCTTCACGTCCCTGTCTTTTGAAAACCCAACAAAAAGGGATACTCATTAACAATACGAATCAAGTCTTCAAAAAATTAATTAGGGTCTAATTCAAAACAAATAAAATAAAAAACTTGGCGTTTCAAAACTCCTCTACTAAAAAAATAAACTAAAAAATCATGCATGATAAGACTGTTGAAGAAAAGATTTTGCACTATGGTGTAAAAAGAAGAAAATGGAAAAAATGATTAATTCTTATTCAACAATTTATTAATAAGTCCCCCAGGTAGACTTGTATTTATTATATCGATAAATATTGTATTGCAGTCCATAGATTTTTAAGTTCATTTCATTTTTCATATAAAAAAAACATAGATTTTTAAGTTCATTTCATTTTTCATATAAAAAAACAAGTTTTTTTAAAAAAATCTGTTTTGTTGACTTTAATACATAAAAATTAAAATCTAAAACTCAAAACAAAAATCCATCTGGAGACTATTAATACATGAAAACTGATTTGGAAAAGACCAGAAATGATTTTTGTTACATGCAGAGGTTTTATATGGAAACAAACGGATCTTTTTTGTATTTACTAATAACGATAAATTTTATATTTATTACATATTCCTATGTCACATAAGATATGGACAAGAGAGATAAGTCTCACTAGAGGAGAAGCTACTGTGGCAAGCAGAGAGAGCATTGTCCCTTCCCCGGGCTTGTGCACGAATAGCTCCGAAAACCGACTCAGATAGAACTTCTTAACAGACACTCCCATAGCTTTATAGTTTGGTACAAACCAACTTGGGGTCCTGCATATCATTGTGCATGGCTTTTCCACTCCTGCATGCCATTAAACAAATTAAACTCTACATCATAAACAACAACTAAGATCCCGTTTGTTTTAGCGGTTGAAAACTGAGTTTGAAACGTCAACCGCACATCCAAACGCAGCCAAACAACTGCTATTACTATATACCATTAGCTCTCGCGCACTCCGCCGCGATATCCAACGCCGATTTCTGAAACCCAACGACGGTCACTCGCTTCCCCTTCACGAACCTCGCCGCGCTCACATCGTCCATGTTCGAGTAGTCCATGGCATGTATGACATCCCCACCGAACATCTCCGGTCCTTCCTTCACTGGGAAGTCCGGGACGTTCGGGACTCCACTGAAGTGTCCCACGCATAGTATAACAAACCCCACTTCATATATCTGTATAATTCAACCCATGCATGCATGCAAAGCCTTAGTAATTAATCAAATATAAAGAGACCTTAATCAATGTTTACCTCAATTGATCCTAGATTGGTATCCTGGACTCTGATCTGCCACCACCCACTAGGGTTCAAGGCCTCGCCGGTCCCCGACCAGAGGTCCCAAGAGAGAATCTTATCCTCCGAGACGCCGACGTAGTCGATGTCGAGGACTCTTTTGTTGAATTTGATGTGTCGCTTAAGGTCGAAGCGGCGCGCGTAGGCCTCGAAGTAGTCCATGACTTGGTTGTGGTCGGGGAATTCGTCGGTCGCGTCGGGAGGCCATGGAAAATCAGAGAAGCTGTAGCCCTCTCTGGGTGTTTGGAGCCTGGTGGACTCGATTGTGTGAGCCCAAATGCCTCCGATGGCTCGGTCGGCTTCGAAGACGATCGGACGATAGCCCTTCTCTAAGGCGTACTTGCACGCCAAGAGACCACTCATGCCGGCTCCTACAATGCCCACTGTCTTCTCCATTAGAAATGTTTGTTGTGTTTGTGTTGGGAGGATTGAGTGGTCGTGCCCATGCATTAAGTAGTGAACGATGTCCAACTGTATCATTAATTTTTATTTGAGGGGGTCCTTGTATTTTAGTTGATTCAGTGTACTCAGCTTGTTGTCTTTAATTATAAAAATGATGGTCAAAATAGATTGTCAGAAGTGGTGTACTCAGCTTTAGTTGATTCATTTGCTATTAATGGTGTTGCATCTGTGTTGATAAATGGTTCGAGTATATAGAGGAGGTGATGATCGTATCTAATGGTAACGCGGTTTCTTAATTTGGTTTTATCAGGCAAATGTAAAACAGTTGTAAGATTGCGTTGGCAGAGGTAAATTGGATTTAGATTTTTTATTACTATACTCGTGCTTTACTTCATGTTCATCATATTTTTTCAAAAATTTATAAAGAGACTAATACCAGGTATCCTACAAGAGTGTATATATAAAATGAGATCTAATCAATATTGAATCTCATAACTAGAACGATTATAAAACTCATACATTAAACACAGTGTCAATTATTTATCAAGATCCGGCCTGTCACATCTCCCATGCCACCTATCTTACATGTTAGTCAATATAATTTTTGACTGGCATATCTTTTTACTGTCCCTTTTTATATTATAATTATATCCAATGTTGTAGTGAACACAAGAACAAGATCACTAACTATAAATAAATTAAATACAAATGTATTATGTATATAATAACTAAAAACAATATTGTATGCAGTTCTCTCCGCTTGCATGTGTTTTTCATTTGTAAGTTAAAATGATAAAGAATTATTCTGTTTATTTATGAACAATTATATATAATCATGTTCTCATAAAATATAGGTGTTATTATATGTAGTCCGCACGGACAATCTATATATTTTCATAATCTCTTTAGATGAAATATATACCTCGTTAAATTTTTTAAAATTTATTAAATATGGATCCATTCAATTTATTATAGACGGATATACATTTTTCATCAAATCATATATCTAAGGAAATGAAGATTATTATTTTAAAAAATCAAATTAAAACATATACAAACTATCCTGCTAACTTTATTTTAAAAATAAACACACAAGAAAAAAAAAATCCAAACAGATAAATAGTAGTAACAAAACATTTTATGCTTATGTATTCCTGTGTAACTGTGTTTTTCAACCCGGATAACGCAACCAAACGGGAGGGTTAGATAAAAACATCATAGTCAATCAACCATTAAATTGAGCTACTTAAAGAGTGAGTGAAGTCATGACTCTTGACAGGCCAGCATGCACAAGCACACAAGAAAAAAAAAATCTAAACAGATAAATAGTAGTAACAAAACATTTTGGGGCCGTTTGGGTAGCGGAATTAGGATGGAATAGGGGTAGAATAGGGGATGAATAGGTAAAATAGGTGTTTGGCTAGGCGGAATAAGGGGGTATAGCTATGCGGAATAAGGAGAGAATAAGATGGTATTTGTATTCCAAGTCCACCCATGAAATTGTGTTATTCCTCCACTGGAATAAGAAAATCCATCTATCAAATCACATATCATCACATCAAATCACCTGTCATCACCTCTTATACATCAATGAGGCTCACATGTCAAATCAACTTTTTACACCTTATTCACATCTTATTCTTCATCAACCAAACACCCCAACCTTTATTATTACGTTTCCCAATGAAAATAACAAAAAACACAACCAAACACAAAATCTCTTATTCCATTGATAAAATCAATAATTCCTGGAATAGGTATAAACCCCAGAATAGCTTATGCCTCTATCCAAACGGGCATGCTTATGTATTCCCGTGTAACTGTGTTTTTCAACCCGGATAACGCAACCAAACGGGAGGGTTAGATAAAAACATCATAGTCAATCAACCATTAAATTGAGCTACTTAAGAGTGAGTGAAGTCATGATTCTTGACAGGCCAGCATGCACAAGCACACACACACCCATTTCTACAAAGTCACGCAGGAATGATGCATGCATATTAATGAAAAGTTGATGAACAAAGCATGCAAACAAGTCGAACAGCTAGTGTGGAATTAGTTGGTCATGTGCATTAAATGAAGGTTGTCTATATCTCAATTTAAATGTCAACTACCAATTGGAGACTTTCATAAAGGGGGTCAACACATAATTGTGATTTCATTTTTTGGGTGGATAAGAACGTTTTCTGACATTCAGATGAACTGCTAGTTGCAAATGGTTGTTGAAGATTACATGACATATATATACAACAATACTTAAACATTGTTAATGGGTTGAAAAGTGCATACATTGTTAATGGGTTTATCCATCATATCCATGTTAGACATATATACAACAATACTTCAAGGACGTTTGGGGTGGAGAATAAAGGGTGGATAGGGGAGAATGTTAAGCCCCAAAATGGGAATAAACCTTTGATGGGTTGTCTAATAACTAAACTGATGATTAGGCCAGAATAAGGAAGAATACAGAAGAAAGTAAAAAAAAGTTGTTTGTTTTTGAAACTGATGATGCTGGATAAGTTGGGCTAAGGAAATGTTGGAATTGTTAATGATAAAAATACCCTTCTCTGTCATTTTAAAAAATTTATCTCACCTAACAATCTCACACAGTTAAGTCACATCTATCAAATCAATCATATATTTCTACTTCAAGGTTATAAATTCTTATTCATCCCTTATCAACCATTTATCATCACACTCCCCCGCATGTAGTCCATTGTACCCTTGGCACCCTTTTGTCATTTTAAAATATTTATCTTCTAACACCGTGTATTGTCACATCTATCATATCACACTCATATCTCTTATACTTATTCCCAAACACAAATAATTTATCAGATAAGGTCATAAACTCTTATCCATCTCTTATCTACCTTCAATTCATATTCTACCTAGATAACAGAAAAGACAACCAAACAAAAAACTAGCATAAGTTCTGTTAGTAATTCAAGTGAGAGGGATTCGAATGGTATATCTTAAATAATATAATTTTATCTCACCTAACACTTTAACACTCATTCCTAACATATCATATCTGACACGTAACAAAAGAACAAGCAACCACTAGAATTATCATTTAAAAAGTTGAAGAACAAAAATCACGTTTCTCCTTTCGTACCGCTGGGGATTGAAGAAACCACTTTGCTAACAGCCATCACTTCTGATCTTCCTCTCTCCCCCTCTGTGTGATCAGCACTTAGCCTATGTTTGGTTCAATAATTAAATTATTCTGATATTTATGACTATTCTAATATAAATAAGAATAAAATGATTTTGTGTTTGATTGTGTTTTAAATTATTCTCATTAAATTATTCTCATTGAAAAATATAATAATAAATTTTTTTGTTGATAATGATTTATAAAAGGTAAAAAAATTATGACAGTTGAGCAGATAGTTGATTTATAAGAGGTGATGACAATTAATCTGATAGTGGACCCACATATTCTTTCAATTTAATAACCTGGAATAACTTAATTCTAACAGGTAAATGTAATCCATATATCACTTTATACTAGTTAATTCTGGTATACAGATTCTCATTTATCCCAGTCATCCAAATATCTATAATGAGGTTATTCCGACTAATTTCAATTTATTCCAAGCTTATTCTCGAACCAAACATGAGTTTTGCCTATGTTTGGTTTGAGAATAGGCTCAGAATAAGTTGGAATTAATCAAAATAACCTCATTATAGATGTTTGAATAGTTGTAATAACTGGTATATGGATTCTAACCAACTCCTGGAATTAAGTTATTCCAGTTTATTTAACCCAAATGAATATGTGAGTCTACTGTCAAATCAACTATCATCACCTCTTATAAATCAATTGTCATCATTTTTTCAAATTTTATAAATCACTATCTACACTTTATTCATATTTTTCATCCAAACAACAAAAAATTTATTATTAAGTTTTCTAACGAGAATAATTCAAACCACAACTAAACAAAAAAATCATTTTATTTTTATTTTTATTATAATAATCATAAATATCATAATAACTTAATTCTCAAACCAAACATGGGATATATATTTACAAATTGAGCGCCGATACACTTAATCAGTTTTGCAGTTCATTTTGTAGCCCATATACTATGATAATGTAGTATATTTTGCACTATCATAGTGTATATATGTATGAAATTCTATATTATAGTATATAACAGAAAATATTTTATCATATTTTCAATGCGAAAAAAAACTAATGTATCTCAGTATATACTTCATTTTATATAATTATAAAAAAAAATCGGTATGAACTGTATTTGACACTGCACAAGGGTTGGATATATCAATTTCCTTGCAACGTTTTGGAATTCTAACAAAAAAAAGGCCCTTCTTGGATTTGATTACTGCAAACACATTATAATTCTGTTTTGCTTGTTTGCTATCCACCTATCCCCAACCAAATTTTTGTCAGGCAAAATAAGTACCAGCGAATACATTGCGCAATTAGGAGTGCCAACTTGCACAGGTACCCCACATGACCCAACCCAACTTGGATATGAGTTTCAGAAGTTCGAACTGAGCAAATTCAATTCCAATTCGGATTAGGCTTGAGTCGAGGGATAGGTTTACTCTGACATTACATGTGTGACATGATCTCCCAATAGTATTTGCTTTTACATTGTAATATATCACATGTTGTTAATTTCTTCATTATCTCTCAGGGTGGGCAAAGCCACCAATGCAATTGTCTAAGCTTCCATTTAAATAAGGCCCTTAGATCATTCGATCAATGGAATTTAAAAAAAAAAACAATAAGATGTGTCATTTTCTGTTATTAAAAAGAGTGAATTAGCCCCTCTCAACACACTTTTTAATATCCCTAAATCAAGGCTAAAATTATTTCCCTCTCCAAATCTCTCTAACTAATAACAATAGTCATTTGAATTTCCATATTTTCTCTCTGTCTCTCTCTCTCTCACTCTCCTCAAATTTTTTTTTCTCTCTCATCCATCTTTATCTTGGTTGAACAATATAATGTTTAAACCTTATTTTTAATGCATTTATCTGATTTTTATAATTTTCTTATTTTTTATTAAATGTTTATGATAATTAGAATATTTTAATTTAAATAATTGTATAATATTATTTATCTATTTTGTAATATTTGTGACTTAAACTAAATGATGTATAATATTCAAACAATCTAGTTTTTTTGTAAAAGCATTTGAGGCCCCGATTTAAAAGCTTGCCTTGGCCCAACAAAAAAATTCAATTCTCAAGACCGACTCTACTCACCCTCTAATTTCATATTTATTATTTCATCCGCCGAATCTCTAACTAGTTTGTATTATGACTATTCCGGAATCCAAATTGTTTAGTAAAACCCATTTTTGAATTTCAAACTAAGCTCGGTGGATTGAGTTTGGATGGAGAAAATGGATTTCTCCATGCTTAAGAATCGATTGGGTTAGGTCTAGGTTGGTCTTTTCTCATTTCATATTAGATTCGGATTGAATTTCAACTCAACCCAACCTAATCAACCCATCCCTACACTTTGAATTCATTACTCAGTAGTCTGTAGGATAAAAAATTCAGAGACAAATAGGCATGCATCTGATTTTTAAAAAAAATGGCTTCGCTGTCTCCTAAATTTTCAACATAATGTATCATAATATAAAACAACAATCTATACTACCTATAGTAACTTTTTATGCTATAAGAAGAATGCTACACCTCTTTTACATGTCAGTACTGATCTGCTGGATATGGAAATTCACACGCTAAAAACTCAAAGGAGGAGATATTAAGTTTGGCCAAAATTAACAGGGATCAATTGCTTTTTGAAGCTGAGGAGGTGTGCTGAACATTTTATTTTGTATCATTTCAAATATCATTGTGTACCTTATCTACCTTAATTGGAATGATTTTAGTAACCCTTTTTATGCTATTGATGCAGCGGTATAAGAATCGTGCTTTCCTCTATTTTAACCGGCTGTAGACAGGTATTTCTTATGGGTATATATTTTTGGTTTACCGGCTTCTCATATGTGACATATTCCTGACTGTTTTTTTTTTTTTTGTGGTAAGGACTAAGGAGTGCCATTAGGGCATATGATATGTGTCAACAAAATTTTAGTCTACATGTTGAGAGGCATTCCCCCCCGCACATGCATTGTATACAAAATCTATACATTTATGAACGGAGTCTATAAAAGGACTTATTAAACTTCTGATCTCAGGGTCCTGTAATTCACAACACCATCAGGACTACACTCTACCACGAGCATATTTTGCAAGTGCTTCCGGAGCAATAACCAAAACTCTAGGAGCTTTAGAAACCTGTAAACAATTTGTTCCTCTCTTCTACTCATGGATCTCCTCCAAATATCTTGGATTTGAAGAGGACCTGGAGCATCTGATGTTATAAACTGTATAAGGGATAAAGAGTCAGAATAAGGCTGGATATGTTTGATATTTAACCTCTTTATAAACTGAAGCCCAATTCTCATAGCTTCTACTTCCATTAGAATTGGTGTGGACCACGGCCACCCACATATCCCACACCAAGAATTCGAAAAGGGGACGAGCTAACTGCCACAAAATGCCAGCACCCTCACCCTTGTTTAGTAGATCAACTCCGCCATCAGTGATAAATAAATTCCTGTCAATGGCATTAACATCTTTTGAGAAGTACTAGGTAGTAGAGAAGAACTTCTCAGGCCACCTCGAATATTCATCCAGTTGAAACTACCAGATGATTTGGTTAAGTTAATCAGACATTCCATTGTGTGTGCTAGAACACGGGATGCAATGAGACTTGGTTGGGGAACAATCTTCCTGAAGATCCACTCATTTCTACATCTCCAAAGATATACCATAAATGCTAGAGTGACCTTCCGAATCCATCTTTGCTGTTCTGCCACACATGAGGAGAGAAGATCTGTAATCAATTACTCACTCTCCAAATTCTCTGTGGAGGATGTAACTGAGTATGAAGTAACCTCCAACATTCAGCTCCTATATAACATTGTGTAAATAGGTGGGAGATGGTTTCTATATGAGAAGAACATAACTCACAAATAGTATCCATATGGATATTAATAGAATCAAAATAGGATTTAGTTGGAATTCTCTCCCAATAGAGTTTCCATAGAAATGTTTTTACTTTCGCAAAAATAGGGAGGGCCCCAAATATACTTCCAACATTTATTTTGCATGAGCTGGACTGGTGGGTGGCAAACTGCATAAACATCTTGCACACGAGGGGAATCTGATGTTGAACATTTCGACTTGTTTCACCTGAACTACTGCATCTCCGGGAGAATGAATGCTAATTATAAACTCCACCCAATAATCTGGTAGATTCAGCCGAAGAATATCAACCGGCCAGTGAGACTTCACCACCTGAGACAATTTGAAATCAAGAATGGCCCATTCCATATTTATCATTGTCGGAATTCTAGAGAAAGGGATCGACATTAAACATGGGTCCCTTAATCCATCCACATCTGAGAGGTTCCCCAGTAGGTCTAGAATAAAGGGGCATATAATGCTAATATCATGGCATAAAGCCCTCCAGACTTGCGAAGTTTTACGAGAGTCCCCCAACTCCCAAGGATTTCCATTCCATTTATACTTTAAGGCAAAGTAGGAAGAAATAACCGATGAGTTCAGAAATCTGAATGCAATCACCCTAAGCGTAGCCTCACACATTGTTGACAGTCTCCTTATATCCAAGCCCCCATCTGCCTTAGCACGGGTCACTGCCTCCCATGAGATCAAATGAAAATTTTAGGGAGTAAATCAGATCCATTCCAGAGGAATGATGTAGCAGCTTGCTCAACATCCTTCACTGTGGACAAAGACATGGCAGCGGATAACATAAACTGCTGAGGGAATGCATTTAGGACTGGCTGAATCAAAGTACTTCTTCCCGCCATAGAGAGCATACGACCTTTCCAGCCCTGCAGCCTCCTTGAAACCACATCAATGACGGTCAATCTGCGTTGCCTGTTTAGATTTTGACCTCCAATTGGAAGTCCCAAATAGTTCCAAGTGTTTGAAGCTATTTGGACTCGGAGTATCCTGCTCATCCATTTAGAAAAACGCTGTGGGATCGATGGGGAGAACCTGAGAGTACTCTTCTGCTAGTTCACTGTTAATCTGGTGAACCCTCGTGCCTCCTCCATCACCTGCCTAATTACTTTGCACTGCGTGGGTGTCACTGTGCTGACAATCAGGAGATTATCAGCATACATCACGTTTGAAAGACCCGGGGGATACAATTGACCATCAAGTCGCATGTCAGGCTCATATCCTCAAATATGCCCTTCACGTTGAGCTCGTCTAAGTAGATCCGGGATCACCTCTGTTAGGAGAACAAATAAATATGGGGAGAGAGGATCCTCTTGTCGAAGTCCCCTCCCAATTGTAAACCAGTCCGTAGGAGTCCCACAATCCAGTACAGCCATCCGGACAGTGAAATTACAATGTTTAATCCAACGCATCCAAAGAGAGGAAATCCATAGATCTCCAAAACCCTATATAATGCAGCCCACTTCACTGAATCATAGGCCACAGCTAGATCAATTTTAGCAGCTACCAACGCATGTTGACCTTTCCGAGTTCAAAGGGAGTCATGATCTCCTGAACAAGCAGGATATTAGCATGGATTGACCGGTTTGGTACAAATGCCACCTGTTCTAACCAGACATGGACGAACTTTTTTCAGCCTATTTACAAGGAGGTCTTGTACTTTGTATCACATACGCTACTTCCTTAGTCTCAAGATTGCACATAGTGATCGTAGAATTCTGCTCTCTCAACAGAAGTATACGGCTGACATTCTCGAGCGCGCTGCCCTCTCAGATACTCAAAGTGCAGATACTCCTCTTGAGCTTCATGTGAAGTTTCGTCCCACAGATGGTGAGCACCTTCCAGACTCAACTCGGTACAGACAGATTGTTGGTCAACTTGTGTATCTTTGCATCACTAGACCTGACATAGCTCATGCCGTCAGTATTGTTAGTCAGTTTGTCTCAGCTACTCGATCAGTGCATTATGGTGCTCTTATGCGTATTCTCATATATTTACGCGGTACTATCACCAGATCGATTTATCTGTCATCCTCTTCGCCTCTGGTTCTCAGGGCCTACATTGATGCTGATTGGGCTGGAGATCCGACCACTAGACGCTTCATCACTGAGTTCTGCATATTTCTTGGAGATTCCATCATTTCTTGGCGCAGCAAGAAACAGGAGGTTGTTTCACTATCCAACACTGAGGCTGAGTATCGAGCCATGATCATCACCACCAAGGAGATTGTTCATCTTAGACGTCTCTTGGTGGACATAGGAGTTACTATGACTGGTCCTACTCCTCTTCATTGTGATAATCACTCTGCTATTCAGATTGCCAGCAATTCGGTGTTTCACGAGAGGACCAAACACATTGAGATTGATTGTCACTTCGTTCGTCAGCACTTTTTTGCAGAGACATTATCGCTTCCGCACATCTCCTCTGCCGAGCAGCTTGCTGATTTCTTTACGAAGTCACATCCAGTTCCTCGATTTCAGTTTCTCCTTCGCAAACTCACTTTGTATGATCCACCGTGAGTTTGAGGGGGGCTGTTAGATTATATGTGTTATCTCATAATGTGTGTAGTGCATTACACATATAACTCCTAGACACTTGTCTATATAAAGAGATTTAATCTTAAGTGAAATATAAGGATTCTCATTATTCTATTCTCTCATCGTAACAGTTAAAAAAGCCGGTCATGAAGGAATAGGACACAGAGAGAGAAATATAAAAGAGACAAATGAGTGTGGTGGTTGTGGCATTCAATGGATGAGGAGAAAATGAGTTGATGTAGCATATATTCCATGGAAGTGGAGAAAATGAGAATATATGAGTTAATGCATGTCTGTGTTTTCCCTTGATCATATCTTCATATCTTTTCAGGCATCAGCGACTTTTTTTTTTTTTTTTTTTAATTTTGAGAAATCAGACATCAATAGCGTGTGGAACCAAGGAATCACATGTGATTAATTAATGAGTGCAGTAATGAAATTTTTTTTTTTTTGTACTAATATGAGTTTTTTTTTATTGTTTCACTTAAAACCATGTAATGCTTTATATTTGTATGGATGATTTTATGTTTTATACCAGATAATCATTGAATATTTTTTATATATTTCAGATATTAAATATATATTTTTATTTTTAAAAATCAGACCTTTAGATATTTGAATTATATCAATATCTATTTAGATTTTTTAGATATTACGAATAATTATCAAAATCTAAATTTTTGAATCAATGACTAATAATACTTATGTGAATATTCGTTAGATATTGAATACGAATATTTTATTGGATATTTAATTTAGATACAAATATGAATATGCACCTATCCAATTCGTATAAAGATCTAAAAAATAATTACTCATCAGAGGATTCTTGTGCACAAAAAAAAACAGTTAATGCATCCAAGGGAGCTCTGCCCTTCCAAACTGATGCAAAGGTCAAACCTTTAAGTTAATATCAAGGTTAACTTCAGCCAGAACACATAATTAAATCCAATTTTCTATATTTTCTAAGGACTTATTTGAATGTTAATTGGAGGGCCTCCATTAACTAAATGGAATATTTGTCTAAATATTCCCTGAAACAAAACGGCAATTTGACAGCGATTAAGACTGTTAACCATACACAGTTAAAAATTTTCCTTGTATGTTTTGCTTTATTACGGTCATGCTCCATCATAAATTTGTATCTTCAAGTTATATATTAATATAGGTTATCTTTAATTTCCTGTGTTTGATCCATAACTTTGTTTGTTAGACAACATTTTTTCCCTTTCCAATGCAATTTGTTCAAATTTGAGATTTATTTAAGCTAGAATAATAAACAAATTACTACGTTTTAGTCAATTGCTTATTGCTATGGATGTTAATTTTTACTTCATAGCTTGGAGTGTTATTATTTTTGTATATTGTTTATGTTTGATAGATTTTGAGTTTTGATTTTTTATTTTTCTTGGATTCATAAGTAGAATATCTTTTTTTTAAATTATTTTTTATTATTTTAATTATGTTATTGCATATTGTTGGAATGAATGTTTGTCGTGAGGTTTGTTACATTGGGCAGGTCGATACCTCAATCTAACCACAACTTTAAACAACAATTAATCTAAAATTCGACTCATTACCAAAACCTTTATTAACAGTGTACTAAAAAATTATACATAAATGATTAATGTAAAAAAAATTTAACTAATATTCCTTTATTATATTTCTAATGTCACCAACTAATCTTTGGAGACTGAAATTCTCTCCAGTTTACATTATTTTTATTTTATTTTGTTAGAAGGCTCACAAAGGGCCAGTACAACAACAAGACTCAAGACTCACAATCAAAGCCCACTAAGGGATTACAACCAGGCTCGAACCCTGACCTCCCACAAGAGGAGGATGCATATCTACCAACTCGTCAAGGGAGTGGTGTCTTGCATAATTTATTTGATCACAGAACTTCACTGGCATTGCTTTTGTACATCCTGTCCTTCATGAATATAAAGGAACCAGAAAAGCAGGATCATTCAATGTGTTGATACATGCCTAAAACCCCATTCTAAACAATGTTCGCAATGAATATATACCATGACACTTCAATTCACTAAAATGGCAAGTAATGCAAAAATTATTTAGTAAATCCAGTAGTAGCCAGACACTGGACTCATAACACGAATAGAACATAAGGAAATGTGAATTACATATAATTTTAAAGCTTACTTTGACTTGTAAGGCTTCCCATGGCCTTTGCCTTTTCCTTGAGAAGATACTTCTGTGTCTTCCCCGTAGAAGTCTTTGGGAGATCACCAAATACAACTGTTCGGGGAGACATGTATCGTGGTAAGCGATCCCGACAAAATCGAATAATTTCATCCGCACTAGCATCACAATTGTCCTTCAACTTCACGAAAGCACAAGGCGTCTCCCCCCAATAGTCATCCGGTCGTCCAACCACTGCGGCCTCTAGCACCTTTGAGTGACTAAACAACACAGACTCCACCTCAATTGTGCTGATATTCTCCCCTCCAGATATTATAATATCCTTCGAACGGTCTTTAAGCTGTATATATCCATCAACATGCTTGACAGCGAGGTCCCCAGATCGAAACCAACCACCAGCGAAAGCCTCCTCTGTGGCATTTGAATCCTTGAAGTAACCATTCATCACTGTATTTCCCCTAAACATCACCTCCCCCATGGTTTTCCCATCCGGAGGAACACTATTCATAGTGATGGGATCTTTTATATCGAGTTCTTCCATGCAAAGATGATTGAGGCCTTGGCGGGACTTGAGTCTGGCACGTTCTTCGGGAGGCAAGGAATCCCACTCCGGTTTCCACATACAAATAGTGCCCGGCCCGTAAGTCTCAGTGAGGCCATACGAGTGAGTGACTATGAATCCCAACTCCTCCATCTTGAACAGGACTTGTGGAGGTGGAGGAGCACCACCAGTCATCACTCCCACTCTGGATGGAAGTGGCTTCTGTTCTTGCTTTGATGCATTAACGATCATGTTTAAGACAGTTGGGGCACCACCCAAATGTGTCACCTTGTGAAGGCTGATGTTATCAAAGATGGCACTTGCAGAGATGTTTCTAAGACAGACGTTTGTGCCACCTTGGGCGGCAATGCCCCAAGTGAGGCACCACCCGTTGCAGTGGAACATTGGAACAGTCCACAAGTACACAGGCATTGAGCCAATTCGTTGATTATGATGGTCGAAAGGGAATTTAAAAATGCTCCTCTGTGGCTGTAAATGACTCCTTTAGGCCTTGATGTGGTGCCCGAAGTATAGTTTAGTGAAATTGGATCACATTCATCGCTTGGTCGCCTGATTTCAAAGTCAGTATGTCCAGTCTTCAAAAGACTCTCGTATTCCAAGATATTGTTGATAGAGGTAGTCCGTTCACCATTTTCCAAGATCAGGACTAGAAGAGGAATCTTGGGTTTTGTCTGCGAGAGAAGTCTGAGTGCTCCACGAGCAATCTCAAGGAATTGGTAGTCAACGAATAGGAACTTGGCTTCAGAGTGACTCAGTAAGTTTGATACCATGTTCGGATCATGGCGTGTATTGAGTGTACAAAGAATTGCACCAGCCATTGGGACCCCAAAGTGTAGTTCATACATCGCTGGGATGTTTGGGGCCAATGCAGCAACCTGCTTGGATCATAGAAGATTAGCAACCAATGTCATAATACGAAAAGCAGTTTGACAGAAAAAGCTTATTTACTTAACACTATCCTTGTATATTTAACTGGTAAATCTTCACAGTAAATATGTGCTCTATTACATGATTATGCACTATGTGATGCCTTAATGAGAGAAAATTGAATTTGGGGGAAAAGTGAATCACTTTACTCTTCATGTGAGAACAGGGATACAGTTGATAAGATATGATTATGACATCGATGTCCTTCATTCAGACGATCAGTATCCAGATCTTCACCGTTTGCATCCATTATAAAAATAAAAAGAAAGGGATCAAATACAAGTTAGTGGCTTGACCTTTTGGTTGAAAAATTGAAGATCCATTCAACATATGTTGGTGAACATCTGCATGTGTCCAGCATTAGAACATGCCAAGCACTTGGACTAGTCCATAACCAAGTTATCCACAGAACAGAAAAGTATATATTAGAACAGCCCCCGCACCCCTCCCTCCCCAAGAATACAAAAAACACCAATCAAATAAAAGTCCTACCTGCATTTAACATAGTACACAGACACTTTACAAACATGCACGAATCCCAATAGGCATCAGAAGACTAGATTTCATTTGCGTCTTTACCTCCCCAATACATTAGACAGGCAGACATGAAACTTAATCTAACACATCTTTATACTCAAAGTAGACAGTTCTCTGAAAACTACAGAAAAAAAATAGGATCACAATTCATAAGCATGACTACTGCCATAAAATGGAAGAAGCTCAATGCCATATTACATCCAAGTGTGAAAGTAAAAGTTGATCCTATACTTCAATGACATAAAAAGTTGACCCTTGGAGTGCTTATACTGGTTCTTACAAATTAAGCCCCTAGGTGACAATTGTAGCTTACAAGCTATAGAGCACATTCAAGCACTACATAATCCAACTACTACTTCACTGGAATTCATATAAAAGGAAACATGTTCTGAAATTTACTTCCATCTAAAGTATTACAAGTAACCTCTTTCAATTCTGCAAATACTACTGGGTATTAATAAAAATTTTGTACGAGCAAGATGGTTAAGGCTAGGATACAGCGATTAATAATAGAATTCCATTTACATCCTCAGCGTCAAATCTTTCAGTAATAACTAATCACCATAAATCCGAAGGAAGATTCCGTTTTAACTTATTCTAAAGCAACTATTGTCCTCCACCAGTATGAAAGATATTGTCAATATCGTTGAAGCCTGGCAAGATTCTCATCAAGCTTAACAGAAACACCAACATTACTTTCCACCTCGAATACCATATAATTAGTATCACCAAAAATGCATCACTAGGATCTGGAATTCTGGATGAACTAGCCATGTATTCATCTGTGAAGGCATCTCAATACATAAACACAGGGAAGGCATATCTGACGATTAATTATTATGTTGAGAACAGGTGTTTAATTTGGTCTGAATAGTCTCAGTGATGGGTGAAGATTCACTGTTCAGATCTGACACTAGACCAGTATTTTTGGCCATGCCATCAGACATCATGATGAAAACATAGGTTGATAAAAATATCAAAAGAACAAAAAGGTGATGACAAGCATGTTAAGAAAGTCAAACATGCAAGATGCAAATGATCAAATGGGAATAACATATCACTGTTTTAGAAGACGAAAAAAAAAGGGATTGATACTTTCATGTAAGAATTTTTATTTACCTATTTTTCAACTCCTATCTGCAACAATAAATGCACTCTTCATCTGAGGGGAAAAAAGAACATTCAACCGATAAATATACTTTCACCCCACTAGAATTTATAATCAAGATTGGATCAAAAGTTTGAACTTCAAGACCTCTGAGTCATAAATCTACTTGCCAACTGTTCTCTGTGAGTGCAAATATATGTTTGTCATGAAAGAATTAACAAAATCAAGCTGACAACCACATGTAAGAACAAAATCTATCAAACTATCAAACTTGTTACCATACTTGACTGTATAGATCTAAAAAATAATATTAAAGGGAAGAACAGGTTAAGCGCCTCAAATCCCAATGCTCGCATAAAATTGAATCATACACACTTCAAATTCTAATGGAAACTAATTTAAAATAACAGATGATTCCAATACTTGCCCTGAATTCATTCCATGATTCAAAGAAATTATTGTTAAAGCAAGAAACTATCACTATATGCCTAATTATACCCCAGTAAAACAAAAAACGAACAGCCAATAAAAAACAGAACAAGAAAAAGAGAAAACTTGAAGGGGGAGGGGGGGGGGGTAGTCAATCCGGACTTTGACGGATTTCTGTGGACATTATGTAGCAGTTAAACTTTTATAGACTTTATAGAGTTTCACAAACTTTTGCACACTTTCACATATGCACTCTCATAGACTTTCACAGAATTTTGCAGACTTTCGTAGATGGACTTTCATTAACTCTGTAGTCTTTCATAGACTTGTTTTTGGATTTTTAAAATAACAAATTCAAACACAAATTTATCCAACATAACCAACGTGAGAATCATTATACAAAAATACGTCATTCAAACAAATAAATGGATAACTCAAATATTCAAATTCAACTTGAACTATGCACACCCAACATCAAGTGTAATTTATTTAATAAATATATATATATATATCTTCACATATCTGAAATGTTAAAAACATCATTTATAACTAGATAACTATTATATTAATTAATCATGAATATTAATGTCATAGCCATCTCACACTCGTTTAATTATACTTGACTCTTGAAGATGATACCTCTCACCACAAAATAGGACTAGCAATTGGCATTATATATATGACGAATAATGAAAAAGATTGATTACAACACAAGCAAATCTATCGTTTTCAGATATTCAGAAAAATATTTCATACATATAAAGTGATATCAATATTTCACACATGCACATTCATCAAAAATAAAAAATATAGATGATAAATAGACAAATTATAAAAAAACTAGAACAAATATAAAAACATGAGATAACAAACATCTATAAAAAACAAAAATAATTTATTATAAAAAACTACATAAAAAAAAGTAGAAAAAGAATGGAGTTATATAAAAATAAAAAAAAGATGTTTATAATGCTAGAATGAATCTCCACGAGAATCCCACCCATTTGGGTAAAATTTTGAAATGACTTTTCCTTCATATTTCTTTATTAAAGTCCACAAAAGTCCATCACTTATGAAAGTATTCACAAATCCTGTTAAAATTGAATAACACAATACAATATGTCTACGATATGAAGTCTCAATCGAATAATGTTGTTTTTTTTGTCCATGAATTGAAGTTTTAATCGAATAACGCTTGACTTTTTGTCTGCGAATAAATGTCTAAATTGAATAATGTTATAACATTTTTTCCACGAACTAATGTCCTGATTGAATAACACATTATTAAAAAAATCCATTATTATGGATTTTTTGTCCATGAAAATCTTAATTGGCTTCCCCCCATAAATAAATAAAAAGAAGGCAAAAACATAGAAACCTCTACATTGACATAATCTTAGCCCCCCAAAACCAATCATAGAAGGGAAATCAATCAATGCAAATATTAAAGACCAACAAAATACCTCCCAATGCACTATTCCTAAATGGATTGGATACTGAAAGTCAATCAAAAGTTCAAAACACTTGGTACTCTTAATCACCACATAACAATCAAAACCCAGATAGCTAAAACTGCAAAATAGAATTAACAAAAACACCAATTTTTCATGGAAATCACATCATATCCACATAAAAATCAAAACCCATAAAACCAAAATCGCTAAAAAAATCCAAAACAGAGATCCAAACGAGACCCAGAAACACAAAACCCCAAAAATCAAACACTCACGACGTCGCCGCGGGAGACACCCATCTGGGCCAGAGACGACGCGAGTCGCCGGCAGCGGTCGTGCGTCTCCCTCCACGTGTACATCGTGGAGCCGTAGATGATCGAGGTCCTCTCCCCGTACACCCACGCCGACCGTTCGATGAAGCTTATCGGAGTGAGGGGCACGTAGTTCGCGGAGCACCGGACCGAGCCTTCCATGACGGATTGACGGGGGAGATTTCAGATTTCTTTTTCCTTTGAAGGAAAATGTATGGCAATGAACGCATGCAACCACTTATTTATAGGCCACGAATGGTACAGAACTATGAATAATGTGACCTTTGTTTTTATCTTGGATTTCTCTGGCCTAGACTTACTAGTCCACTATGCGGGGTTGATTTTAGCAAATCATGAATAGTGACTTGTCACACGTGATACATCTTAGCACATCATAAATAATATTCTAATAAACTATGGTCGTCCTGTTGTCATAAAAAATAAACTATGGTCGTCCTCACGTCCTCGCCTACCTTTCTTGTAACTTGATTTATTTTTAATAAATAATTTTATATAATTTATCAGATTTTTTAATTAAAAAAATGTCACATTAGATAAAATATGTATTTTTATAGAATATATGTGAACTGTTGTAAATAAGACTTTATCTAACCAAGAACTGACTCACGTTCCCACCCCCAAAACTCCTCATGTATATATAAATATTATATTTGTATTTGATGGTTAAAAAAAGAAAATAAAAAATTAATTTCAAGATTTTTTTATCCATTATTTTTTATATTCTCCGACTTTTTTTAACATAACAACTTTTTTTTAAATTACTATCAATTTTAGAATCGAAAGCCAAAATCATATGAAAATATAATGAAGGATAAAGAGTAGATATGAGTCACAACTCACAAGAACTATGATGGAGAGTTCCAAGATCCAGTAGTAACTATAAAATATGAATAATTAGTTAGAGTTCGATTTGATTTGGTTTAATTTGGTTAAATTCTTCTTCTTTTTTTTTGGATTGTGTAACCAAACCCAAACAAAATTAGGTCGGTCTATTAATTTCTAATTTTCAACCAGAATCAAACCAAATAAATATTAATCTAAAAATAAAAAAAAACAACGATTTAGAGTTGTAACCACCCTTTTAGTAATAGAAGAGATGGTAGCAATTTCTACCTCATTTAAAAAAAAAATTTAGATCCATTTAGATTTGTTTGAACCAAATATTAAAAAAAAGGTTACTTCTATTATCTTTTCTGGCCATATTTTTAGTTGACACTTGTTTTAATGTTTTTTTTTAAATGAAATATTTCATTTAATAAGATATATATTGTTATCAGGTTCGGGTCGGGTTCGACTTTAACCCGCATATCATAGAGCCCAACCGGAACCCGACCCGAACACGACCTCAACCCGCGGGTTCGGATCGGGTTCGGGTTGAATTCGGACTCGGGTCGGGTTCGGATTGGGTTCGAATTGAATTCGGGTTCGAGTCGGGTTTGGATCGGGTTCGGGTTAACACTTAAAAGATCATAAAAAATATTTAATAAACAACACAACAAACTCTAATTAATTATTAATTAAATCTGATATACAAATAATTAAAAGTGAATATCTCTGATTAATTAACATGAACACAACAAATATAGGGATGCTCTTATTTGTGTAATTGTTTATTGCGTTTTAAGAATTTAGGGTTTTAGATATATGTATATTGTTATGACAACATAATATTTGTTAATCTGGAGGTCGGGTTCGGGTTGAGCCCGCGGGTTGAACCCCCGCGGGTTGAACCCTCCAACTCGAACCCGACCCGAATTGGGTTCAGGTTAGTTCGGGTTCGGGTCGGGTTAAACCTGATAGAGAAAAACTCCAGCCCGAACCCGCCCATTAACCGGGTTGGATCGGATCGGGTCGGATTCAACCCGCCTAAGTTGCACCCCTAATTCTAATAAATAGTATGAACTGATGACCTCATTTATAAAAAAAAATATAACAATGTATCATGTATATATTGTAATGTATTTCAGGAGGCTAACACAATATAACATGACTAAAAAACAAAAAAAACAAAAACAAACAGACTATATATAACTCTATTATAAATGTTAGCCTCACTGTCACGTGACATGTGACATTTAAATAATGTTATTTATTGTTTAATAACATGGTCGAAGGGGCCCCCTGCTAGCAAAAGGAATTTCCAGGCTGTCGTCGTCAAACTCAAATTGAGTTGTAACTTATCAAATAAGGATTTTGGGACAATTAAATGTAATAACGATCACAAAGAAAAAGATGAAATAAATGACAATGGATCTGGATGTGTTCATCTGTTCATAGAAATCGTCACTAGTGACTTCATTACTATCAAAATATTAAAAGAGTACAAATAAAATAGAGCACACTCATGTCCCTCAACAAACAGAGCCACCAACATTGACATTAGTGGCGGGGAAACGACTTCAGCGGAGGGGCGATCATAGTGTGGCGGCGAAGATCTCACAATCTTTAATAGCGGCTGGTGTGTGAACAATTTGGCTAACTAGAAACTACAACATATTTAGAACTACTTGGATGTACATCGAAAACATGACAAAGATGGGACTACACTTCATTTGGGACTGGGGCCGTTTTATATCCGGGGCTACGTCGGTCAGTTTTCCAAGAATGGAGGATGATTGTTGATGGCTAAGGAACTTGTGCTCTAGGTAGTCTCTCTCCTACCATAGTTTTTTCCCCAGCGGTGATCCAGGGCCTTCCTGTCCTTCATCTCTATGTACCCGTCCGGGTGCTTCACTGCCAGGTCCCCGTGTCGGAACCAACCTCCCTCGAATGCCCTCTCCGACTTCGCCCGGTCCTTGTAGTACCCGAGCAAGACATTGTTGCCGCGCATCATGACTTCACCGATGGTGACCCCGTCCGCGGGCACAGACCGCATCGTCATGGGGTCCTTCACGTCGACCTACTCCATCAGCGGGTGCTTGAGCCCGTGCCGCGCTTTGAGGCACGCGCGCTCGTAGGGCGGGAGAGAGTCTCACTCCTCGGGACGCCAGTAGTTCAACGTGGCCACGCCGTAGGTCTCACTGCAGCCATAGCAGTGGAGGACATGGAAACCCATTGACTCGAGCTCGAGTACTACCTGTTCGAATTCAAAGTTGCAAATAAAAAAATAGAAGATCAGACCACCATCAAAGAAGGAAAAAAAATAAAGATTAAATAATTAATTTTATATTATGTCTCATATCAAATAATTAATTAGAAGAATAAGTGAGAGAGTTATTTCATACATATAACCATAAATTACTCTTTATTACTTGAGGAATAATTTAGTACATACATGAATATAATATGTATGGGCCATGTTTTGATAGTGTTTTATTTGTCCTAATTGTGAACATTGCTGTATTTTTTAAAGATTTTTTTAGTTCTTCAAGTTACAACACCCTACATAAATACAAAGATGTGAATGGGCTGTGTATAAAATAAACTCAATCAATAAAAGAAGGTGGGTGAATTTCCCTAGTATCTTTTTAAGTGAGTGGTGTCAGGTGTGGTGTAGTGTTAGAAATGGTGGGGTGAGAGTAGTATTTTGTACTAGAAATACCAAGTTCCAACAAAAGGATACCAACACTACCTGCGGTGGCGGGGGGCCTCCCCCGGTCATCATCTCCACGCGGTGCGGGAGCGATTTCCGATCCTCCTCGGACGCGCGCGCAAGCATGTTGAGGAGGCTCGGGGGCCCGCCGAGATGGGTAACACCGTGACGCGTGATGTCGTCGAAGACAGATTTGGCAGAGAAACTGCGTTGGCAGATGTTGGTGCCGCCCACCGCGCGCATGGCCCAGCAGAAGGTCCAGCCGTTGCAGTGGAACATGGGCACGGTCCAGAGGTACGTTGGGCACGGGACCATTTCGTTGACGAGGATCAACGCAAGCGCGTTCAGGTATGCGCCGCGGTGGCTGTACACGATCGGTTTGGGCGTCGCGGTCGTGCCGGACGTGAACGTGAGCGATATCGCCTCGAATTCGTCTTCCGGGTACTTCACCTCAAACTCCGCGTAAGAGTCCGCGGCGCGCAACAAGGACTCGTAGTCTGCGCGCGCGGGCTCGTGTTCGGGTTGGGGGGAGTCCGGGTCAGAGATGTGGATCAGTATGGGTGGATTGGGGACCGTTTGGAGGGCTTGTTGGGTGAGTTGGAGGAACTGGTGATCGACAAAGAGGAACTTCGGTGAGACGTTGATGAGGACTTCAGAGAGCATTTTCGCGTCGTAGTAGTGGTTGATGATGCAGAGGACCGCCTGGGCCATCGGCACGCCAAAGTGCATCTCGTACGTGGCGTGGATGTTCGGGGCGATCACCGCGACCTGATGAGATCATTTCGAAAACCAGTTTGAATAATATGATTAAAGTAGTTTAATAAAATTACAGCTAACTTTCTCCACTTTTGAAAAACTATAATTTTTTAATTAAGCAGGTTTTTCAGAATCATTTGGAAACATGTTTAGTTTTGTTGATTCTTGTGAAACAAAATCGTGTCTAAACAGGTTTTCAATTGGACCCTATGTTTTTAGTTTTGATGACCAACTTACAACAGGGGAACTTTAATTATGACAATCTTATCCATTAAATAACAACTAAACATAAAATTATATAATTCTTGATAACATAATCTAAACTTAATTAACAAGTACTCACAATGTCGCCTTTGGACACACCCATCTGTGTGAGAGCCGCGGCGAGCCTTAGACTTCGCTCGTATGTCTCAGACCAAGTGAACTTCGCTGGACCGTCGATGATGGAGGTCCGGTCTCCGTAGATCGACGCCGTCCTCTTGAGGAAGCTTATCGGGGTCAGCGGAACGTAGTTCGCTGGGCACCGGATAGTACCTTCCATGGTGGAGACTGGAGAGTGAGATGAACAAAAAAAAGAATACAAAGAGAATTCACCTAATTTTCAGAGCTCTCTCTGTATTAGCTAATGCTGGCTTTCTTCTTCTTGTTGGAGGTCTGATGGAGGGATTTTATAGGGAGGTCTAGTGAGAGTTATCCTTGCAAGAATTGGATTTCGAGATCTTTCAAATTTTGGCATGTTAGATTCTTTTATAAGATTTTCCTTTTTCATTTATGACATTTGGCATGAATTAGATATGGTCTTATGATTATTCACATGGGTCTTTTTTTAAAACGATATTTAGACCTTTTATAACTTAGCGAGACAGTTATAAGGGGTCCGAACTCCAAATACAGAGTGAAAGAAAAGAAAACAAGCCCTAGAAGAAAAGATCTAAGGAGATACACGATATAAAACTGCGTTTGGTTGCGCGATTGTAAAACTGATTCTGCAGGAATCTGCGATTACAAACTTGATTCTGCAGGAAACTCACTTTCTCAGTTTTTCGAAATCGCAGCTTTTGGGCACTATTTGCCTGCAATCGCTGGGTTTAAAACTGCGATTACAAAACTGTTTGGTTGCGCGATTGCAAACGCAGCTTCCTGTAATCGCAATCGCAACGCAATCGCGCAACCAAACGCACCCTAAGAAAAACTTAAATTTAGATTTTGTTTGAGTAGTTAATATGCATGAATAAAGATAAGACTCGCATTTGATATAAAAAATAAAAAAAATTGCTTTGCTTGAATAGGATGTGTTAATGTTGTACAAATGTCCGTGGAGATAACTTTTGGTCAAGTAGATGAGTAGATCTGCACAAAAGTTGAAAGATCTGATACAAGTAAATAGAAGGACTTTTGTAATTGTATATGTTATTTGTTTAAAGAGAAGATGAACATGACTTTACAACCAAATTCAATGAAATCCAATCCATTTAGTGAATGACGAGCATTAGATGGCAAACCATAGCTCGCCTTGTAATGGGACACCTCCCCACGAGGGAGGCACATGATCAATTCTTACTTCTAGCAAGAAAAAATATGGTAAAGTCCAGCTGGGCTGGGCTTGTTCATGGGCCTAGGTCCAGTTTAGGTTGTGTATAAAAATACTTGTAGTCTCTCTGAGGCTGTTAAATTTGTAATCGCCTTATAGGACATGTTAGTTGTAATTTGTAGGCCTCGGTTATATATAAAAAATTTAAAAAAAAATTAGTTTTTCATGTGAGAGTGATGCAAACATTGTGGTCCATCAGCCAACTTCATCCATCTTTCAAAACAATCAGCAAAATACAGTTTAACCTTTCAGAAATTAATATATCCATGTAACACCATGTAATACTTTATTAAATTCAAAATACCCTGTATTGTTACACTCTATATCCCAAATCCCAATGTAGGGTTAACTTACACATGTAAATTCCGAGTATTCCCCCAACCCTAGCAAATGATTCATACCATCATATGCAATTCACAGGGGGTTATATGTAATTTTTTCAAATTAAAAATCCCCATCTTGGCCACCTCCGGCGCCGCTCGAAGACCTCCGCTGCCACCTCCCTCGCATCCAACGTGCACCATCCACCATATCTGCATTATAATATAGGCAGCCTAATCAACCAAACCCATTTAGATCTCCATTTCCACATATCTCTATATATATCAACATATATATCATTGGAAATGAAATCGATCCAAAACACACACACACCCTATCTTTGATCATATTCTATGGAATATTCCGATTCTGTTCACAGAGACTGACCTCAAAGGATTATATGTTTAACCATGATAGATTCTAGGTATTATATGGATAGATCAATTTGAGGGGGTTATTTGTACTTCGCTAATTTTTTAGGGGGTTATATGCATTTTGCTTTTTTTTTTAACTTAAAAATTATTTTAGAAAATAAATAATATGTGTGATGTATGCCTGTAACTAATGCAATTAGGGATGCTATTTGAAATGGTTGACATGATCTAATGCAATTTTAACGTGGGTTCGAATTAAGATGTTAGCAATTGGGAGTCAGATCAACTCAAATCCGATTTTAAATAAACCTGACATAATTCTAATTAGGTTGGTGTTGAGGGCTAGGTTCAACTTGAAGCCCATGGATGAGTGATAATGATACTATGTACACACTTTTTTTTTTGTTCCGGTTAAAATAAAGTCTTATTGTGGCGGCCCGTGTTCCAAACCGTTGACACATGCGTGCCACCGAAGCTCTAATACCAACTGTGACGGCTCGCATCCAAAAATACCGATACGAGCACGTCACGTGCCTCAAGACTCACAATTTTTCTTTTTCTAAAACATCGAAATATCCACCCTATATAATTTCATATGATAACAACCTCGGGATAACAGATAATCAATAAGATATATATAATCACCTATATAAACTCACACAGGAAAGTTTAAGCAGTCAACAGAGCCTCTATCACACCCCATATATAGTCATCTATATATATAAAGCATTATAACATAGGCATGGTTCGCTAAATTAGCCTCTACTAAAATAATCATGTACAAATCAAAACATCAAATATACACATCTACATATACTTATCACCAACTGGACGTGACACCAAAAGAAGACAAAATCAAACGCCCAGAAACCCAGCCTCTACTCTACAAAAATAAGAAAAATAGAAAGGAATGAGCGAAAGATGTTCAGTAAGTAACTTAGACATTCCACGCATAAGGAAAACAGGGATGACATCAAAGTTAAGCTTAGTAAATACCAGGTCAAAGCTCAATAACAATGAAAGTACTGTATGATCATCAATGGAAAACAATAACCTCGCTAATATATAAAAAAAAAAATAGGAATGAATAATTCAAACTAACATATCATAATTGATAGGACCAATAAATATCCTCAAGAAGCAACACAACTAGATTGAAAGCACATAATCTGAAATCATCCATCAATTAAAGAATGTCAATTAAATCATTGATAGCCCTCAAGATGTCACAATGCCACAAGAATGACAAGAAAATCACAACTCTGATCTCTAAATGTCCAAAGCGCTGGATAGACCATATTCACGACCCCATCTCGGCCCCTATGTCCAAGATGTCCACAATACCTCTCGAGTGTGGCTCTCGGAACGTCCACCGCGGATTCACTACCTGGCCCCAGAACGTCCAGGTATTGTATATATTGGCTCTCACAGGACAGTTGATTGTGTACTCTAGTCTGTAAATATGTCTTTGAATTACAGACATAGTCGTTTGAGCTTCCGCTATTTGTATATATTTGATGTCAGTTATTTGGTTATTGCTTTAGTGTCGTTGATGTTGTGGAGTCCTTATTTGATCTCGTGTATGGATTGCGGATAACATTTATATATTTGCCATGTCTTGGGGACGGCCGCCTTGGGGCGTGACTAACACACCTCATATATAGTCATCCATATATACAGAGCAATTTTACACATATATGGTTCACTAGACCAACCTCTACTGAAAAATAATCTTGTACAGATCCACAACATCAAATATACACATCTATATATATACATATAATCAGCTGGACGTGACACCAAAAGAAGACAAAGTCAACGCCCATAAACCTCGCCTCTACTCTGCAAAACAATAGGAAAAATAGGATGGAATGAGCGAAAAATGCTCAGTAAGTAACCCAGACATTCCACCCAGTTGAAAATCATATATGACATCAAAACTAGAATATAATCAAGCCCAATAATCTCAATAACGTCAGGTCGAAGCATGAATAGCAAATGAGATCACTGAAAAGTCATCAACAGAGAACTGAAACAACATTGTTGATAAACCCACCAATCAAACTGGAATGAATAACTTAGAATAACACATCACAACCGACAAGGCCAACCAATAACATCAAGGGGCATCACCGATGAACTGATAACAAATACCCTAAAATCACAATCAATTTGAATCATCCCAATCTGAATGATAAGAAATCACAACTCTGACCCAAGAACGTCGAGAGCACAGGATTGACCATCTACATGACCCCATCTCGGCCCCCCGCCATCCGAGATGTCCACAACACACAAACCTCGTGCGTGGCCCTCGAAACGTCCACCGCGGAAAATGCTTCCTGGCCCCCCGCCGTCCAAGCATGGTAAGGTATTAACCGGCCCCCCTACAGGACCTGTATGTACATGTGCGCTCATAGAGAGCTAATCCTCAACCCAAATGTAAGGTCTATGGTCATCCAACTCCAAGCAAACAAAAAGGTAATGTAAGAAGCAACGATATAAAGTATATCACAAGGCTCCATGGTCGAACAACACAATCACACTGATCATAGGATGCCAAGAAATTACTAAGATGTATATCATAACATCAAAGAAGGCTCACCATACTAACAAGTCAATTAAGTTTACGAGAATCAATGATGAATTATATAAAAGGGTCACAAAATAAGGAATATCTTGGAATCTAAAAATAAATAGACCAATGATATGAATATTTAGAATCTCGAATAACCCAAACAGCAAACCAAATAGTGACAACAACAATAGAACGTTGAATGGAATGGAACAAGCAAAAGTCGGGTCACTTACCTCACAATTCAACACCCCAAGATAGACTCACCCTATTCCAGCTCCTAATTCACGCAGAAAGGAACCCACTGATCAAAACATAACCTCAATCAGATACTAAAATATAACCCCAATGAAATAATACCCTATTAATCAAGCAATTCTCCAATCCACCAAGACAAACATGACATCCTCACTACAAACCCTAAATTAACACAATAAATACAACTCTCTAATTCTTATTTATCTAGTCCCAAAAACATATTCACATCTCAGCCCCAAATCATAATTTTGATTCAAAACTGAAATAAAACAACCCTAGACGAAGAATAACAATGAAAAGAATAAGAATCTTTACCTAATACAGCACGAAAATTATTCGATGAAGATTTCCCAATTTTTCCAAATCTTCCCTTGATTTCCCCCTATTTTTTCTCCTCGAAATGAGTCTCGGCGACTCTCTCTCTCTCAGCAATAAATCACCAACACCACCGAGTCACCGACTATCCATTATTAGAAACTTTGGATTCCATCAAATTACAAAAAAGCCCTTCCACTAAACTTTGCGCAGTCTCAACTCAAACAGCCATATCGTCTCGTAGGAAAGTTCACTTCAGATGATACAACTTCTGTTGAAAAGATAACGAATATATTTACAGCTTCTATGTTTAGACCAAGATCAGAAGAAGCATCCAACTATATCAAAAATAATTACGAACAGAAGACCTCGCGATTTCTTCTTCTAAGGGCAGAAATGGTAAAACAGTCATAACTTTTCTAATATAACTCCAAATAATGTCAAACTAATTTTATATGAAAAGTGACTCAAAAATGAAGATTTCATATGTTGAGCATGAATCCCAAATATGCCTTGAACATACTTTTCAAAAATTAAACCAATGCAAGACTTCGACAGTAATAAGGACCAAAAGCTCAAAAACATAAAATTATCTTATTCTGCAATCCAAACACATAAATATTAGCATAAACCGGCATAAAAAAGTTCGGGTTGTTACAGGAATGTTACAAATAATGTCGATTAGGTTATTTACAACAAAACAACATAGAATGGAAAGGAACAAACAAATTTCAATAGGATCACTTACCTTACAATTTATAACCCCAAACTGGACTCACCCTATTCCAGCTCTTAATCCATGAAGAGAGGAATCCACTGATCAAAATATAACCTCAATCAGATACTAAAATATAACCCCATTAATCACGCAATTCCCAAATCCACCAAGACAAACATGACATCCCTACTACAAATCCTAAGTTAACACAATAAAAACAACTCTCTAATTCTTATTTATCTAGCCCCAAAAATATATTCATATTTTAGCCCCAAATCACAAATTTGATACAAAATTGAAATAAAACAACCATATATGAAGAATAACGGTGAAAAGAACAAGAATCTTTACCCCATGCATCACGAAAATTGCTCGATGAAGCTTTTCCTAATTTTCCTTGATTCTCCCTTGATTTCCCCTTTTTATTTCACACCGAACATAAGCCTCGGACGCTCTCCCACCACCAAATATAACCAACCCCACCAACTATCACATTTAAATGAATCTTTGCATTCCACAAAATTATAGAAATGTTCTTCTACTAAAATCTGTGCAGCCTGCCTCAACTCGAACCGCTATAACTTCTTTTAGGAAAATCCACTTCAGATACAACTTCTGTTGGAACGAGGAATAGGGGGGTGAGCGAAGAGTGTAATACAGATGATAATCAAAGAATGTAACATGGCGGGATGTCGGAAGGCGCGAGCAACAAGATCATATAATTGAGATCCTTTGTGCTCATTACTATACCCAAGGAAGACACACATAGCTGAACGTATAGACAATTTGGAACGCTCAACAGGAGAAAGGATGACAAAATACGTGCAACAAAAAACAGGGAGACGTGAATATAGAAATGCTCTTCCACTAAAATTTGTGCAGCCTCAACTCGAACCGCTATAACTTTTTGTAGGAAAATCCACTTTAGAAACAACTTCTGTTGGAACGATAACGAAAATATCTACAATTTCTTTGTTTAAGCAACATCTGAAAAAGCCTCCAACTATATTTAAAATAGCGACGAACAGAAGACCTCACGATTTCTTCTTTAATGGCAGAAAAGATAAAACAATCATAACTTTTCAAATGTTAGAGTCATTTATTTTAACAGTGGTGATACTGGGCCCCAAATCACAAGCCCCATTCATAAGCCCCATGATGTGTCATCACCTTATTGGTTGGTTTTGATTGGTTTGTTGACTTTTGAAAAAGTGTAAAATGATAAAATATGGATATGCCCTTCATTAAAATAGATTTCATTGACCCAAATCCCCTTTTTTTCTCATAGTAATCTTTCACATTAATTTGAATTTGCTTATTTTAAAATTTACGTATTTTGAAAAAATATATCCCACTCTAAAATTTGTTTATTTCAAAATTTAAATTTTAAAATTCCTTA
>CM060872.1:2484787-2576791 GCA_030737845.1 Acorus calamus | reverse complement strand
TTAGTCTCATTTTCTACTTGTGATTTATAGTGTCATTGCTCTATTTGGAAATAAAATGTAAATAGAAAGACAGCTACTCCTTTCAAGTTTCAACCTATTTTGGTTTAGGGTTAGTTTGTTAACCTTTCCAATTACGAGGAATCACAAGTTTAGAGCCCTTCATTTGTGTGATATTCTTCACAGAAAAGATTCCATTCTTGGTTCTCCAGAAATCAATCAGAATTCACTCTCTTTAAAGAATGAAAATTTCTTATATATTTATATAAAAAAAATTAAGTAAAGGTTTTTGAAAAAAATTAAAGAATTATATTTTTTTTATATTTTTATTAATTTACTTATTTTTAATCATTAACAAAAAACAAGACCCTTTTTCAGAAAGAAAAAATACTGGTTTAGGGAAACAAAGATTCAATCATATGATTAAAGACTACACAATATGAATTAACTAATTTTCACAAGTAAAAATATACTTGCAAAAATCTGACCAAAAAAGGGGATAGAAGCACCAACAAAAATCTCTCACCGAACCTCCTCTTGGTATCTTGGTACAATGACAGGTTATCTCCTCTCTAGTGAGAGAACTTAAGTTTGAATATTTTGCTTGTGTTAGGGAAGATTTGACAAAAAAAAAAAAAATCCAATAAAATAAAAAAACACACCCAAAACCTTGCTTGTTCCGGTCAATTTGGCTAAACCCCAATAAGGTTATTTTTACTCTCTAGAAAAAGAGAGAGAGAGAGAGAGAGAGAGTATAACAAAAATGTAATCTTGTAATTGGGTTTTCCTTTGAGGGGAAAAGGCCTTTTCCCCCTCTCATTTCTCTGATTTTGATATGAATAAGAGTTTTCACCATAATAATAATAATAATAATATAATAATAATAATAATAATAATAATCTCAAAGATGAATGGAAGACAAGGAGGGAATACACTTGCTCTTCGATATTCTGAACAAAACATGAACATCAGTAAAACTGATGACAACAAGAAGAGCCTGAAATAAGTCCTTATCTCTTGCATCCCAAGGTCAATCATATCCATCCCTTCACTTCCTTCCTCCCCACCAGCTCTTTGTAACTGTCTATAGGTACCCAATCACTGGTTCCATCCAACAGAGAGGGCCCCTTTCGAATAATGAGATGAACGCTGCGGACCAATCATTAAGTACTCTCTGAAAAAAACACAGGTAAGAGGAGAACATTAGTTTACCATTTCATCATGAAATACAGACACTGTGTCTTGTCACGTACATTGAAGGTCGCAAGGTTGATGGGATTAAACATTCTAAAACAGTCTCTTGATGGGGCTTCCAAGTCTCCATAGATCTGAAGAACAGATATTCACGACTAATAAGGATCCGTACCACATCGCAGCAGGTTAGCTATTGCTAGATTTAGACTTACCTCAAAAGTAAAGGCCATTGGCACCTTAAGAGCATCATATATGTAATCAGTTGAAGTTCCATGAGCTAGGTACCTGAGAACGATCAAAGATCATGAATAGCACTCCATTTATTTACAATGGGAGAATGATTAAATGTGGTGTCACTGACCCGACAGAGCCTCCACCTGAACCAACCAAGCATCTGCCTCCACAGTGGTGATGGTTCAAGTCTTCCAATATCGACTTCATTGCATTGAATGCTGATCCATCAGGTGTCGCATTCCTGTGGTCGTATGGCATGAACATAGCCTGAATCAATGGCTCTCTCAGATTCCAAAAGAAAAGACATTGGAAACATGCCAATGATAAAGTAGACGGAAAAAAGAGAATAATGTGTCAAACACGCGTCCATCAGTGGCAAGGAGCATATAGATTTTCATGAATGATTTTACTATATTAAAGACAGTTCAAAATCACCGAATTTCAGAATTCGCTCTGTGGCTAAGTACGTTATCGAAGTCCATTCTACTGTATGTTATCATATCCAATATGTTTGGTGTGTACATGTAACGAAGCTTGAGAGGCCTGCCCTTCCTGTTACAGAGAGTAGTCTATTTGGAGCATATCACAATAACGTTGGTGGTAACCTCCCACCCTTACAAATGAACAAGAAAAATATAAAGGTCACGAATGGAGAGCTTCTCATATGGAAGACATTTTCAGGATTTTTGGCTTGTAGTTCCTTATTACATTTTGTACATCCTCAAAAACTAGCTGGAGATATTACTGTCACCATACTGTGTACATTATTTAGAAGTCATATTTGCAAGATGCAGCATGGGACACCATCAAGTTCATTTTGACCTCAACAACAAATAATTAACCAAATAATTGCTCTTTCCATGCAGATTGACTACATTTATCTATTACTTCAGAAAGTAACACTGGGCTCCACATGCCAAAATAGATGTGCTACTAACGAATAACCAAAGTGATTAAAAGCAGTGGTGAATATAACATGGCTTACCTCCATCCCCGAGTGCACATTCACCCATATATGTGGATTGAAGGATGTCGAGAGTTTCCGCATTATTGAGTTTCTGGCTCGCTAAATGGGGCAGTTCCCGGATTTTCTTCGTAGGATCGAAGTCCTAGCATTAGAATAAGGAGTGATCAGATACATATTCACCAAAAGAAGAACTAAAATATGCTTTAGAGGGAAAAAAAACTCTCATATTGCACCCTAACTTTTTCTCAGAATTTAGTATTCCAAGTGAATTATAAAACTTCTGGTAACTGCTTTGGCTTATATTTAAGATGTTAATGTATATCGTTAAATGTTTTCATGATACTGAGTTATTATTCATCTTCATGACTGAATGCAAGCATACATAATAAATTATTTGATCACTCTATACAGTGCACCGGGTATAAAAAAAACGCCAGTAAGTATTAACCACTAGTATGGTGCATAATGAAAGAGAGATTGATAGAGACATCTTAAGAATACAAATGTGGAGTGTGTTTTTTATGGGTTGCTGCCAAAGTGGAAGTGAAACCATTCTACTTTTTCTCTATTCCAAATATGTCCCTAGTAATTGCTTAATGAGTAATATAGTTAACAGGGAGATATGTTTTCAAGGAGACATTTGGAGTATTGGGACAGACACAAAATTTGACCCCACCTCTTCACTAATAACACAAAAAAAAAAAAAAAACACATTGTTTAATAGTTAAATCTGAAGGTACACACAATCTCTGTTATGAAAATACCTACACAATATCATGAACCAAATGTTCTATCTCAAAGGAATAGGTTACTCAATGTTCTTTCATGAGTTAATGACCAAGGATAACAATACATTAATACATTATGAGATCATTTAAGATAATCTTTCACTGTCACTCAGTTCGAGAAGAAATGCTAACAGAACGATAATATGCTCCTCAAATAATGCAAAACAAGAACTGAGGAATTAAAATTCAGTATGACCAGACCTGCTCCTTCTTGCCCCAATCTACGCTCCAGTTTCGGTTGAGATCAACAGCCCTTCCTGTTGTTCAACAAAATTCTATGATCTTATATCTAAACCACAATTTTTACTGATATTTCAACAAACAACAATCAAATAAATACCATTTCTCCTTTCACAAGGATCTCCCGCTTCAACAAGTCTGCGACCATTCAAATTTTCCATAGGCACCACCTACCAATGACTCAAGTTAATTATTTTGTCAACAAAAATTACAGAAAGAATGTTGGATGCTATTCATATAACCATCTAATCAGAATAGCATAGCAGATTGACCAAAAGAAGCATAATACTCGCATACCTTTATCACGAGATTTTCTAGTGTCTTGTCAAGGGAACTGAGATCCATGTTAGGCAACATTTTCTCTTTGCTTATGACAGACAGGAGATGCAAAGCAACCTCAGAAGTGATAAGCTCCCTCCCATGTTGACCGAAACTCTGGAAGACAAGCAATTACACCAGCTATTGAATCCCTGAATCAATCAGTTCAATATATCCATAAAGTTGCCATACATTATGTTCATAATCATGTTATCACTAAATATTTGGTTTTGAACTTGTACAATAAAAGGAACAAAAATGTCTTGTGTCTTACAATTAAAAGACATTCATTTCAACATAATTCCCCAGATAAAGAAAACAATAATACAACTTACAATGAGTATCCTTGATTTCAATTTTTCATCTAATCCTCTCTTGGGATTATTGTAAGTGATTACTGATATTGCTGCCGAATAATCATTATCTACTGCTTTCATTGTCTCCATCTGTTGCACAACATATATTGTCATCAAGACATCAAGAATTCAGAACTTGCACACTCATCAACTGATGAGATTTTAAGAAGGCTTATAAAACACAAACTGCTTACAGTAAATACATCCGGGTGACGATCCACCAGAGCTTTCACATCTTCAATTAAATTATCACTGCGATCTCAAATGATGAACCATATTAAACCATATTTTTACACTCTAAAGAAAGAAGCCAAAATTTAACAAAATAATCAATCTTGATATATAATTAAACAAAGACCCAGTTTATTCATTGCTTCAAATCAACTAACAAATCGAAATCCGAAACAGAACCATCTTGGGGGCAAAAAAGTTTTCTCTAATTGAAGACCAAATTAAACACCTCTTATAATCCAACAACAAGTAAAGAAAATAACAAACCCAATTGAAAAGATTCAATCTTTTCCCCAAAAAGTGAAAATCGAGTCACCAAAAACAAAGATGTGGGAATTGTATCTTGAACGGTAAAACCTCTTGAAATCCAACAACAATTAAAGGAAATAAAACACCCAATTGAAAAGATTCAAATTTTTTTCCACGACAAAGTGAAGAAGGTATTAAAGAGTCACTGAAAACAAAGATGTGGAATTGCATACCATGAACGATAGAGATCGAGCCTGATCGGAGTTATATGATGGTCAGAGAACTTTCTGCCATTAACGACCCACCATAATTGCAGAGAATAGATGACGAAGAAGGAGAGAAAAGGAGAGTCCATTTAAAGTGCATATAATCTCTCTCCCTCTCCCTCTCCCTCTCCAGTGGTTGTTATATTCCAACTTTGCATTGCCCACCTTAACACACACGGCGAAGAATGTGAAGCTCTGATACGGCTTCTCTCTCTCTCTCTCTCAGTTTTTTTCAAGTGAAAAGGTTTAATAAGAAAAAAAATTAATTCAATTTTTATTTAAAACTAAAAAAAAAGGACAAATCAACCTTTGGACTTTGGAGTTACTGGCATAATGGGAATATTTGTTACAACTTTGATTGGAAAATAATGTCTATCCGCCGATGCTCTCTGTCATTTGTTTTAAAATCATATGATTTTATTTTATTAAAGTAAATGTTTTTGTTATATAAAAGAAAATATATATTGATATGCAATGATATATTTAAAAAATTAAAATTTTTATTTTATATAAAATAATATAATCTCATACACTATGAATAATGTGATTCATAATGTATGAGACTGCAGATATAGTTATAAAATAAATTAAGTATATCAACACTCTATCATTTAATTTCAAAGTTTTGAAGAGATCCGGTACATTAATGTTGGTATGATCACACCACCCATAAATTAGAATATTTGTATGCGAGATAAGAATTTTACAAAGTTTTACGTATAATATGACACAAATACCATGGACTCATCTCTGCGATGGCTACTTTTTTTATTTTTTTATTTTTAATCGTAAAAGCCTTCAGTAAGTTTCAAGAAACATATTTTACTTTAAACTAAAAAAAAGTAAAAATTGAGTCGCTGTATCAACATTTTATTTTATTCTTATTATCACATATATAATAATTTTAAAATTTTAAATGGGAGTGAAATTAACTTAGACATTTTTTTTTTCTGAAGAGATAGCCCAGTGGGTCAAAGACACCTCTTTTAAGAGGTCGGACGGGATGGAACCCTAAATTCACCCGCGGAAACACGGGTACACACACCACCTCGCTAACGAGGGGAGGTAGCCCAGTGACTTAGACATTTGTTTCTACAAAAGTTCATTAAAAAAATACATATAGCTTTTAAAATTCAACACACACATATATGCATTATTTATATGTTTATTTTTATTTTATTTAAAATGGTAAGCTGATGCATTAAAAATATATTAAAGTATAAGAGTCCAAAATAAATTACAAAAAGGTTCAACTGAAGTGCTGATGCCTTTTGCGTACACACCACTACACTAGGCAAGGACGTTGTTCCTATTTTTTTTGAGGTGCATGGAGGATACCGTTTTTGGAAACGAATTAAAAAAAAATCAAATTTTCACTTACAATAATTTTAAAAATAGTTTTCATAAAGCATTTTTTTTGTTATATTCTTGCAAAAAAAAAAATCTCTTTTTTTAAAGGGTAGGAGCACTAAGTTCCCCTTAATGGCAGCAATGAAAGTTGATATGGTTAAAGCATATGACTGTGATAAGTGATAAGTGGGATAAATTGAGTGTTTGAAAACAAATTTAGATTAAAAATGATTTTTGCAAAAACCTGAACATGTTAGAGCTGCCCAAATGTCCAAAATATTTTCTAAACTTAGATGTCGTTTGAAAAACCTATTATCATTCAAAGCAACTTTTTAAAATATCTTACAGAAAACATATTTTATTAAATTCTTAAAAAGTTGTTTTTATAATTAAAAGTTATTTTCATTTTCATAAGAAAAGTGTGATCATTGAGTTATTTAAAAATGATTTTGATTTAAATATAACTCAATTTCATGCAAACATATAATCTCTAAAAGATACCTAAACACGTTTTTATAAGCAGATAATGTTACATCCAGTCCATTTTTCAACCATAAATTCAGTCTAAGTGATAAGTGTTTTGAATTTTTTTAAAATAGTATGTCTTATCTAATGAAGTACACTTTTTAAAAAAAATAAAATTTATACTTTAATGAATTGTATGAATGCATTTATAAAAAATATGAAAAAAATTATTGAAGTATATACATCGCTAAAATAAATATATGCACTGATAATTTTCTATCAATGTATATATGATTGAAAATGAAGCTGAAATAAAATTTATGTAACAACACTTTCGTAATCATTTCACTAGAACCAGCGGATGAGCTTCTACAAAGAAAGTTGTTGGAAAACCATCATCTCAGGATTATCAATATGATAGAATCAATATTTTGGTATTGATTAGCAAAAGTTGTTGGAATCAAAAAGTGAAGTTATTGCAAGTCAAGTGCACAGTTACTTGGACTACCCTTCTTTATAAATTCCTGATAGGGATCATTCCTTGTTCAGATCAGATCGGTGGTTGATGGATTCTATCCAAATAATAATGCAACTTCCCCCATTAGTACAGTGGGCCAGCCCAACCAATCAATCCGCCTATTTTTATAGGTACTTGATAATCCACTCAATTTATTTTACAGTTCCATAGTGTAGTATATGTTGTGCTATTAAAATTTATGTGGTTTTGTCATAATTAATATATGATGAATTTTTTTGTTCATTTTTTCAACATGAAAAAAAACACTAATTCAATTCAATATATATTTCATTTCATATAATAATATGTATTTTAATTGGAGAGTGTTATTTTTTTTTTCAAATCGGTGTGAACTGCAATTGGGACTGCAACGAGAGCTGGACATATTATTTTCGTTTTAGGTACTCCTGTCTCGTATGCGCCCTGATCTCAAACTAAAATCACTTGTTGAGAACGCGCGATATCACGGTGGTTCTCTAACATGGAAATGTTGATCCATGGCATGCATTACGATTTTAAGATATCAAGGAAGAGTTGCAAATGAGTTCTTTTTGTATGTGAAATATTGTTTGCCATGCTATGAATGGAAACATGTTAAATAATATTCATTGTTTTTGTGCAATCGAATTTTTATATTATGTGTGGATGCATTGTTGTAATGTATATGAGTTATATATGCTATCTATGATTTTTTTTTCTCTTATTATTAAGATACAATTATGGAGTATGAGAGTAAGAACCACGTTATTTTTCTCACGTGATTGGATGTTTGTTTTCTTCTCTGATATCTATTCATTCTTGAACATGCAATTATCTTTGCATTCAACTTTATTTTATTTTTATTTTAAAAAAAAAACCCTCAGTTTTGACACCTTGTTATTTCCTTAATTTGTTTTTATTTTCTCTTACATTTGATTCTTCGATATTCCAAAAATCAAACTAAACCTGAAGATGACCTGTTTATAAATCAGTGCTTCACCCTTATGTCAGGTTAACTAGTTGAACTATGACATTTTATCATAGCATAATGAATATAACTATTATTAATCAATGTTGTGCATATAAAGATTTGAAAATAATGTTTTTGAAAAATTAAACAGATTATAAGAATCTCCCACGTTTCCATACCACATATCAACAGCACAGAGACTTATTAGAGACACCTAAAAAACCACCGTCGAAGATAGTACAACAGCATGGCATGCACTCTCACACATGCGCGCGCGCGCGAGAGAGACCACACATCCGCGCATACAGAAACGCATACCAAATGAAAAAACAAACAAACAAACAAAACAAAACGAAAGTTTCTCCACAGTTCGTGTCAAGCATCGCAACCTTCCCAACAACACGCATCGAACGCATTCACACCGTCGAGGGTTCGGCGTAATCGGCTGGTCCATACGGCGAGAGCCAGTCGGAGAGAAACCCCTTCTTCCTGTTATGGCTCCACACCCATGTCCTTGCAGAGCTTGTCATTGAACCATATGGAGAGTCCCCACGCACGACCACCTGCAGCCCTCACCGGAGTACCGCCTTATGTAGCGCTCCCATTTCGCCACCTCCGCTTCCATGCTCTTCACGCTCGGCAGCTTGAACCCGCCGCCGAGGAGGTGCGACAGCCACTTGCACCTCATCTCCGCTGGGAACAGGCTCGACGGGCTCTCCAAGAACCCGATGATCGCCAATTGTGGAATTCGAGGGTGGATACACTCCCTGGTTGTCAGGGAAGAAAAGAAATATGTCACACTCATTTTATATCCCACGAACAATTCGCCTTGTTTCATTATTCTGAATATCATATGCTCACGTAATGGATTAAATGATATCAGATATTTTTAAAATATGAATGGGATGGGATCCATGTCCACATAATTTATTTTTATATATTGCAATCACAATCGATGAAAATTAATTTTAATAAAATAAGAAAAATATATAACAAAAACATATATATTTAAAATAATTGCAAAACATAAAAGAAAATTAAGTTCTATTTGAATTTATGTTTGATTGGATTGCGTTTGAAAAATAAAAAATTCTCAAACACTAATCAAACACATTTTTTTTTTAGTTTTTCAGACCACCATAATTTTTTATTTTAAAAAATCTTATAATTGAAAAACTAATAAAATAACACTTTAAAAAAATTGAATATGGACTTTAATATTCTAAACATTCAATAACTGCACCACAAGTACCGTATAAAGGAGTGACTGTGGTTGATGTCCCCATCAACGCCTTCTGAAAGGTGGTCGATTTGAAGATGTCCCTGAGCTTCTGATCTCCCTTGTATCCTGTGGCAAGATCACGAGGTCCGCCTCGATTGGCGCCTCATCTCCGTCGACGATCATGCCCTTCTCGCAGAACTTGAATCCCTTGGACCTCTTCAAAACGATGCTCCCCTCCTCGACCATGTTGTAGAAGTTATTCGGCAGCATCGGAGTCCGGCAGGCCGAGGCCGCCTCGGAGAAGCTCTGGTCCGGCACCATATCGTATTTCTTCAGTGGGAACTTCCAGCGGAGGTGGCTCTCCATGACTTGGAGAACATCCATTTCTAAACAACAACAGGGAAACAATTAATTAGTTTATGAAAATTAAATAAAGGTTCGTTTGGAAGAGAAATAACATTAAAATAGGCTTGATAAAATTAAATAAATTGTCTACAGTGTCAAAATAGTTGAAAATAAATTGGATTGTTAATTTAACCTTGCTTTTAAATAAGCTTATTCCATTATCTGATCTATCAACATGTCAAATCACTTTATTACCTCTTATAAATAAAAAACATGTTCAAATCATTTTTTTATATTTTATAAATTTTATTCACTTATTTTTTTTAACTAAATAAATAATAATAATCATATTATTATATTTTCATAATAAGAAAAACTAAAAACAAAAGTATACAATAAAAATGATTATGAAATAATATTTATATCATAATAGCTTTTCTCAATGTCTAATCAAGGGCTAAAAGAATGATGGAAGTAACGAGGCCTACATGTACGCTACAATGAATTAGGACAAGCTAAAATATTTTAAAAATTATTTAAAGTATATCACTCATTAACTGTCGAGGAGTGAACTTAAAAATGTAAACATTTATTGATCGATTAATGAGGAATTTGAAATTGAATTGACATCTGTGAAGTCAATAAAAACCTAAGTCAACGTACCACGTGTTGTTATTAAATGTCCTTTCTGGAATTTGTTTTCCTTTTTAAGAAAAAAAAATTCAGTAACAATTTGTTTCTTCCAAACCAATATATAAGAAAATCAAGTGGATCAATTTTTTTTAATGATCTCTCTGACTTTAGTAATAATTTGATCATACTTCTATATTTCCGAATTAATATTAATTTTTTTTGTTTAACATGAATTACTCACACGTTTTAGGTTCATTATTACATATTTAAAATGACGAAAACATATTAAAATATAAATCATTTCCTAAAAGTGAGGAATTATAGATTGAAAATCCAAACCATATCTTCACGTCCCTGTCTTTTGAAAACCCAACAAAAAGGGATACTCATTAACAATACGAATCAAGTCTTCAAAAAATTAATTAGGGTCTAATTCAAAACAAATAAAATAAAAACTTGGCGTTTCAAAACTCCTCTACTAAAAAAATAAACTAAAAAATCATGCATGATAAGACTGTTGAAGAAAAGATTTTGCACTATGGTGTAAAAAGAAGAAAATGGAAAAAATGATTAATTTCTTATTCATCAATTTATTAATAAGTCCCCCAGGTAGACTTGTATTTATTATATCGATAAATATTGTATTGCAGTCCATAGATTTTTAAGTTCATTTCATTTTTCATATAAAAAAACAAGTTTTTTTTATAAAAATCTGTTTTGTTGACTTTAATACATAAAAATTAAAATCTAAAACTCAAAACAAAAATCCATTTGGAGACTATTAATACATGAAAACTCATTTGGAAAAGACCAGAAATGATTTTTGTTACATGCAGAAGTTTTATATGGAAACAAACGGATCTTTTTTGTATTTACTAATAACGATAAATTTTATATTTATTACATATTCTTGTGTCACGTAAGATATGGACAAGATCGAGAGATAAGTCTCACTAGAGGAGAAGCTACTGTGGCAAGCAGAGAGAGCATTGTCCCTTCCCCGGGCTTGTGCACGAATAGCTCCGAAAACCGACTCAGATAGAACTTCTTAACAGACACTCCCATAGCTTTATAGTTTGGTACAAACCAACTTGGGGTCCTGCATATCATTGTGCATGGCTTTTCCACTCCTGCATGCCATTAAACAAATTAAACTCTACATCATAAACAACAACAACTAAGATCCTGTTTGTTTTAGCGGTTGAAAACTGAGTTTGAAACGTCAACCGCACATCCAAACGCAGCCAAACAACTGCTATTACTATATACCATTAGCTCTCGCGCACTCCGCCGCGATATCCAACGCCGATTTCTGAAACCCAACGACGGTCACTCGCTTCCCCTTCACGAACCTCGCCGCGCTCGCATCGTCCATGTTCGAGTAGTCCATGGCATGTATGACATCCCCACCGAACATCTCCGGTCCTTCCTTCACTGGGAAGTCCGGGACGTTCGGGACTCCACTGAAGTGTCCCACGCATAGTATAACAAACCCCACTTCATATATCTGTATAATTCAACCCATGCATGCATGCAAAGCCTTAGTAATTAATCAAATATAAAGAGACCTTAATCAATGTTTACCTCAATTGATCCTAGATTGGTATCCTGGACTCTGATCTGCCACCACCCACTAGGGTTCAAGGCCTCGCCGGTTCCCGACCAGAGGTCCCAAGAGAGAATCTTATCCTCCGAGACGCCGACGTAGTCGATGTCGAGGACTCTTTTGTTGAATTTGATGTGTCTCTTAAGGTCGAAGCGGCGCGCGTAGGCCTCGAAGTAGTCCATGACTTGGTTGTGGTCGGGGAATTCGTCGGTCACGTCGGGAGGCCATGGAAAATCAGAGAAGCTGTAGCCCTCTCTGGGTGTTTGGAGCCTGGTGGACTCGATTGTGTGAGCCCAAATACCTCCGATGGCTCGGTCGGCTTCGAAGACGATCGGGCGATAGCCCTTCTCTAAGGCGTACTTGCACGCCAAGAGACCACTCATGCCGGCTCCTACAATGCCCACTGTCTTCTCCATTAGAAATGTTTGTTGTGTTTGTGTTGGGAGGATTGAGTGGTCGTGCCCATGCATTAAGTAGTGAACGATGTCCAACTGTATCATTAATTTTTATTTGAGGGGGTCCTTGTATTTTAGTTGATTCAGTGTACTCAGCTTGTTGTCTTTAATTATAAAAATGATGGTCAAAATAGATTGTCAGAAGTGGTGTACTCAGCTTTAGTTGATTCATTTGTTATTAATGGTGTTGTATCTGTGTTGATAAATGGTTCGAGTATATAGAGGAGGTGATGATCGTATCTAATGGTAACGCGGTTTCTTAATTTGGTTTTATCAGGCAAATGTAAAACAGTTGTAAGATTGCGTTGGCAGAGGTAAATTGGATTTAGATTTTTTATTACTATACTCGTGCTTTCCTTCATGTTCATCATATTTTTTCAAAAATTTATAAAGAGACTAATACCAGGTATCCTACAAGAGTGTATATATAAAATGAGATCTAATCAATATTGAATCTCATAAAATGATTATAAAACTCATACATTAAACATATGAGGTGTTACAGTGTCAATTATTTAACAAGATCCGGCCTGTCACATCTCCCATGCCACCTATCTTACATGTCAGTCAATATAATTTTTGACTGGCATATCTTTTTACTGTCCCTTTTTATATTATAATTATATCCAATGTTGTAGTGAACACAAGAACAAGATCACTAACTATAAATAAATTAAATACAAATGTATTATGTATATAATAACTAAAAACAATATTGTATGCAGTTCTCTCCGCTTGCATGTGTTTTTCATTTGTAAGTTAAAATGATAATGAGTTATTCTGTTTATTTATGAACAATTATGTATAATCATGTTCTCATAAAATATAGGTGTTATTATATGCAGTCCGCACGGACAATCTATATATTTTCATAATCTCTTTAGGTGAAATATATACTTCGTTAAATTTTTTAAAATTTATTAAATATGGATCCATTCAATTTATTATAGACGGATATACATTTTTCATCAAATCATATATCTAAGGAAATGAAGAGTATTATTTTAAAAAATCAAATTAAAACATATACAAACTATCCTGCTAACTTTATTTTAAAAATAAACACACAAGAAAAAAAAAATCCAAACAGATAAATAGTAGTAACAAAACATTTTATGCTTATGTATTCCTGTGTAACTGTGTTTTTCAACCCGGATAACGCAACCAAACGGGAGGGTTAGATAAAAACATCATAGTCAATCAACCATTAAATTGAGCTACTTACCCCCGTTTGGGGTGAAGAATAAAGGGTGAATAGGGGAGAATACAGTAGAATAAGCCCCAAACAGCTGTTTGTTTGACAAGAATAAACCTTGATAGTTATGTCTGGATAAGCTAGGATAATGCCTGATAACTATTCTAAGAAAATGGTGGAATTGTTTATCAGGGCTTATCTATGCCCATGGATAAAAATACCCTTCTCTGTCATTTTAAAATATTTATCTCACCTAACACTCTCTGCACACATTTCAAAAACTGTCACATCTATCATATCACACTCATATCTCTTATACTTATTCCCAAACACAAATAATTTATGCAGGGGTATAATTGTCATTTAAAAAGTCATAAACTTTATCCATCTCTTATCTACCACTTATCCATATTTTATTCAAGGTGAACCAAACAACAAAAATATCAATTTTACGTTTCCCAATGAGAATAACAAAAAAGACAACCAAACAAAAATTTACTTATTCAGCATGGATTGTTATCTATCCCAGTATAATTATCAAGGGCAAATAATCTTATGTCTCACCCCAAACGGGCCCTTAAAGAGTGAGTGAAGTCATGACTCTTGACAGGCCAGCATGCACAAGCACACAAGAAAAAAAAAATCCAAACAGATAAATAGTAGTAACAAAACATTTTATGCTTATGCATTCCCGTGTAACTGTGTTTTTCAACCCGGATAACGCAACCAAACGGGAGGGTTAGATAAAAACATCATAGTCAATCAACCATTAAATTGAGCTACTTAAGAGTGAGTGAAGTCATGATTCTTGACAGGCCAGCATGCACAAGCACACACACACCCATTTCTACAAAGTCACGCAGGAATGATGCATGCATATTAATGAAAAGTTGATGAACAAAGCATGCAAACAAGTCGAACAGCTAGTGTGGAATTAGTTGGTCATGTGCATTAAATGAAGGTTGTCTATATCTCAATTTAAATGTCAACTACCAATTGGAGACTTTCATAAAGGGGTTGGAGACTTTCATAAAGGGGGTCAACACATAATTGTGATTTCATTTTTTGGGTGGATAAGAACGTTTTCTGACATTCAGATGAACTGCTAGTTGCAAATGGTTGTTGAAGATTACATGTTAAACAAGTGCATACTTATCCATCATATCCATGTTAGACATATATATACAACAATACTTCAAGGACATTGTTAATGGGTTGAAACCGATGATTTTAAGAGAAACTGATGATGCTTGGGCATTGTTAATGGGTTAAGTACTTCAAGGACACTCCCCCGCATGTAGTCCATTGTACCCTTAGCACCCTTTTGTCTAACACCGTGTAATGTCAGATAAAGCTTCAATTCATATTTACCTGGATAAACTAGCATAAGTTCTGTTACCCCCCGTTTGGGGTGGAGAATAAAGGGTGGATAGGGGAGAATACAGTAGAATAAGCCCCAAACAGCTGTTTGGTTGACAAGAATAAACCTTGATAGTTATGTCTGGATAAGCTAGGATAAGGTCTAATAACTATTCTAACCCCCCGTATGGCATGAAGAATTAGGCCAGAATAAGGAAGAATACAGAAGAATAGTAAAAAAAAGTTGTTTGTTTTTAACAGAATAAACTCAGATAGTTATGTCTGGATAAGTTAGGATAAAGCCTGATAACTATTCTAAGGAAATGTTGGAATTGTTTATCAGGTCTTATCTATGCAAATGGATAAAAATACCCTTCTCTGTCATTTTAAAAAATTTATCTCACCTAACAATCTCACACAGATTTCAAAAACTGTCACATCTATCAAATCAATCATATATTTCTCACACTATTCCCAGGGGTATAGTTGTTATTTAAAAAGTTATAAATTCTTATTCATCCCTTATCAACCATTTATCATCACTTTATCCAAGATTAACTAAACAACAAAAAAAACATTTTTACGTTTTTCAATGAGAATAACAAAAAATGCAACCAAACAAAAAATTGCTTATTCAGTCTGAATTGTTATCTATCCTAGTATAGCTATCAGGAGCGAATAACTCAATGTCACACCCCATACGGGGGGTAAGAAAATGGTGGAATTGCTTATCAGGGCTTATCTATGCCAATGGATAAAAATATCCTTCTCTGTCATTTTAAAATATTTATCTTACCTAACACCCTCTGCACACATTCCAAAAACTGTCACATCTATCATATCACACTCATATCTCTTATACTTATTCCCAAACACAAATAATTTATGCAGCAGTATAACTGTCATTTAAAAAGTCATAAACTCTTATCCATCTCTTATCTACCATTTACCCTTATTTTATTCAAGGTGAACCAAACAATAAAAAAATCAATTTTACGTTTTCCAATAAGAATAACAGAAAAGACAACCAAACAAAAATTTACTTATTCAGCATGGATTGTTATCTATCCTAGTATAGCTATCAAGGACAAATAATCTTATGTCACACCCCAAACAGGTCCTTAATAATTCAAGTGAGAGGGATTCGAATAGTATATCTTAAATAATATAATTTTATCTCACCTAACACTTTAACATTCATCCCTAACATATCATATTTGACACGTAACAAAAGAACAAGCAACCACTAGAATTATCATTTAAAAAGTTGAAGAACAAAAATCACGTTTCTCCTTTCGTACCGCTAGGGATTGAAGAAACCACTATGCTAACAGCCATCACTTCTGATCTTCCTCTCTCCCCCTCTGTGTGATCAGCACTGTCTATATTTGGTTTGAGAATTCAATTATTATAAAATTTATGACTATTTTAATATAAATAAGAATAAAATGATTTTGTGTTTAATTATATTTTAAATTATTCTCATTGAAAAATATAATAATAAATTTTTTGTTGATAATGATTTATAAAAGTAAAAAAATTATGACAGTTGAGCAATAGTTGATTTATAAAGGTGATGACAATTAATATAGTGGACCCACATATTCTTTCAATTTAATAACCTGGAATAACTTAATTCTAACAGGTAAATGTAATCCATATATCACTTTATACTAGTTAATTCTGGTATACAGATTCTCATTTATCCCAGTCATCCAAATATCTATAATGAGGTTATTCCGACTAATTTCAATTTATTCCAAGCTTATTCTCGAACCAAACATGAGTTTTGCCTATGTTTGGTTTGAGAATAGGTCAGAATAAGTTGGAATTAATCAAAATAACCTCATTATGATGTTTGAATAGTTGTAATAACTGGTATATGGATTCTAACCAACTCCTGGAATTAAGTTATTCCAGTTTATTTAACCCAAATGAATATGTGAGTCTACTGTCAAATCAACTATCATCACCTCTTATAAATCAATTGTCATCATTTTTTAAATTTTATAAATCATATCTACACTTTATTCATATTTTTCATCCAAACAACAAAAAATTTATTATTAAGTTTTCTAACGAGAATAATTCAAACCACAACTAAACAAAAAAATCATTTTATTTTTATTTTTATTATAATAATCATAAATATCATAATAACTTAATTCTCAAACCAAACATGGGATATATATTTACAAATTGAGCGCCGATACACTTAATCAGTTTTGCAGTCATTTTGTAGCCCATACTATGATAATGTAGTATATTTTGCACTATCATAGTGTATATATGTATGAAATTCTATATTATAGTATATAACAGAAAATATTTTATCATATTTTCAATGCGAAAAAAACTAATGTATCTCAGTATATACTTCATTTTATATAATTATAAAAAAAAATCGGTGAACTGTATTTGACACTGCACAAGGGTTGGATATATCAATTTCCTTGCAACGTTTTGGAATTCTAACAAAAAAAAAGGCCCTTCTTGGATTTGATTACTGCAAACATTATAATTCTGTTTTGCTTGTTTGCTATCCACCTATCCCCAACCAAATTTTTGTCAGGCAAAATAAGTACCAGCGAATACAGCGCAATTAGGAGTGCCAACTTGCACAGGTACCCCACATGACCCAACCCAACTTGGATATGAGTTTCAGAAGTTCGAACTGAGCAAATTCAATTCCAATTCGGATTAGGCTTGAGTCGAGGGATAGGTTTACTCTGACATTACATGTGTGACATGATCTCCGAATAGTATTTGCTTTAACATTGTAATATATCACATATTGTTAATTTCTTCATTATCTCTCAGGGTGGGCAAAGCCACCAATGCAATTGTCTAAGCTTCCATTTAAATAAGGCCCTTAGATCATTCGATCAATGGAATTTAAAAAAAAAAACAATAAGATGTGTCACTTTCTGTTATTAAAAAGAGTGAATTAGCCCCTCTCAACACACTTTTTAATATCCCTAAATCAAGGCTAAAATTATTTCCCTCTCCAAATCTCTCTAACTAATAACAATAGTCATTTGAATTTCCATATTCTCTCTCTCTCTCTCTCTCTCTCACTCTCCTCAAATTTTTTTTTCTCTCTCATCCATCTTTATCTTGGTTGAACAATATAATGTTTAAACCTTATTTTTAATGCATTTATCTGATTTTTATAATTTTCTTATTTTTTATTAAATGTTTATGATAATGTAGAATATTTTAATTTAAATAATTGTATAATATTATTTATCTATTTTGTAATATTTGTGACTTAAACTAAATGATGTATAATATTCAAACAATCTAGTTTTTTTGTAAAAGCATTTGAGACCCCGATTTAAAAGTTTGCCTTGGCCCAACAAAAAAATTCAATTCTCAAGACCGACTCTACTCACCCTCTAATTTCATATTTATTATTTCATCCGCCGAATCTCTAACTAGTTTGTATTATGACTATTCCGGAATCCAAATTGTTTAGTAAAACCCATTTTTGAATTTCAAACTAAGCTCGGTGGATTGAGTTTGGATGGAGAAAATGGATTTCTCCATGCTTAAGAATAGATTGGGTTAGGTCTAGGTTGGTCTTTTCTCATTTCATATTGGATTCGGATTGAATTTCAACTCAACCCAACCTAATCAACCCATCCCTACACTTTGAATTCATTACTCAGTAGTCTGTAGGATAAAAAATTCAGAGACAAATAGGCATGCATCTGATTTTAAAAAAAAATGGCTTCACTGTCTCCTAAATTTTCAACATAATGTATCATAATATAAAACAGCAATCTATACTACCTATAGTAACTTTTTATGCTATAAGAAGAATGCTACACCTCTTTTACATGTCAGTACTGATCTGCTGGATATGGAAATTGACACGCTAAAAACTCAAAGGAGGAGATATTAAGTTTGGCCAAAATTAACAGGGATCAATTGCTTTTTGAAGCTGAGGAGGTGTGCTGAACATTTTGTTTTGTATCATTTCAAATATCATTGTGTACCTTATCTACCTTAATTGGAATGATTTTAGTAACCCTTTTATGCTATTGATGCAGCGGTATAAGAATCGTGCTTTCCTCTATTTTAACCGGCTGTAGACAGGTATTTCTTATGGGTATATATTTTTGGTTTACCGGCTTCTCATATGTGACATATTCCTGACTGTTTTTTTTTTTTTTGTGGTAAGGACTAAGGAGTGCCATTAGGGCATATGATATGTGTCAACAAAATTTTAGTCTACATGTTGAGAGGCATTCCCCCCCGCACATGCATTGTATACAAAATCTATACATTTATGAACGGAGTCTATAAAAGGACTTATTAAACTTCTGATCTCAGGGTCCTGTAATTCACAACACCATCAGGACTACACTCTACCACGAGCATATTTTGCAAGTGCTTCCGGAGCAATAACCAAAACTCTAGGAGCTTTAGAAACCTGTAAACAATTTGTTCCTCTCTTCTACTCATGGATCTCCTCCACAATATCTTGGATTTGAAGAGGACCTGGAGCATCTGATGTTATAAACTGTATAAGGGATAAAGAGTCAGAATAAGGCTGGATATGTTTGATATTTAACCTCTTTATAAACCGAAGCCCAATTCTCATAGCTTCTACTTCCATTAGAATTGGTGTGGACCACGGCCACCCACATATCCCACACCAAGAATTCGAAAAGGGGACGAGCTAACTGCCACAAAGCCAGCACCCTCACCCTTGTTTAGTAGATCAACTCCGCCATCAGTGATAAATAAATTCCTGTCAATGGCATTAACATCTTTTGAGAAGTACTAGGTAGTAGAGAAGAACTTCTCAGGCCACCTCGAATATTCATCCAGTTGAAACTACCAGATGATTTGGTTAAGTTAATCAGACATTCCATTGTGTGTGCTAGAACACGGGATGCAATGAGACTTGGTTGGGGAACAATCTTCCTGAAGATCCACTCATTTCTACATCTCCAAAGATATACCATAAATGCTAGAGTGACCTTCCGAATCCATCTTTGCTGTTCTGCCACACATGAGGAGAGAAGATCTGTAATCAATTACTCACTCTCCAAATTCTCTGTGGAGGATGTAACTGAGTATGAAGTAACCTCCAACATTCAGCTCCTATATAACATTGTGTAAATAGGTGGGAGATGGTTTCTATATGAGAAGAACATAACTCACAAATAGTATCCATATGGATATTAATAGAATCAAAATAGGATTTAGTTGGAATTCTCTCCCAATAGAGTTTCCATAGAAATGTTTTTACTTTCGCAAAAATAGGGAGGGCCCCAAATATACTTCCAACATTTATTTTGCATGAGCTGGACTGGTGGGTGGTAAACTGCATAAACATCTTGCACACGAGGGGAATCTGATGTTGAACATTTCGACTTGTTTCACCTGAACTACTGCATCTCCGGGAGAATGAATGCTAATTATAAACTCCACCCAATAATCTGGTAGATTCAGCCGAAGAATATCAACCGGCCAGTGAGACTTCACCACCTGAGACAATTTGAAATCAAGAATGGCCCATTCCATATTTATCATTGTCGGAATTCTAGAGAAAGGGATCGACATTAAACATGGGTCCCTTAATCCATCCACATCTGAGAGGTTCCCCAGTAGGTCTAGAATAAAGGGGCATATAATGCTAATACCATGGCATAAAGCCCTCCAGACTTGCGAAGCTTTACGAGAGTCCCCCAACTCCCAAGGATTTCCATTCCATTTATACTTTAAGGCAAAGTAGGAAGAAATAACCGATGAGTTCAGAAATCTGAATGCAATCACCCTAAGCGTAGCCTCACACATTGTTGACAGTCTCCTTATATCCAAGCCCCCATCTGCCTTAGCACGGGTCACTGCCTCCCATGAGATCAAATGAAAATTTTAGGGAGTAAATCAGATCCATTCCAGAGGAATGATGTAGCAGCTTGCTCAACATCCTTCACTGTGGACAAAGACATGACAGCGGATAACATAAACTGCTGAGGGAATGCATTTAGGACTGGCTGAATCAAAGTACTTCTTCCCGCTATAGAGAGCATACGACCTTTCCAGCCCTGCAGCCTCCTTGAAACCACATCCATGACGGTCAATCTGCGTTGCCTGTTTAGATTTTGACCTCCAATTGGAAGTCCCAAATAGTTCCAAGTGTTTGAAGCTATTTGGACTCGGAGTATCCTGCTCATCCATTTAGAAAAACGCTGTGGGATCGATGGGGAGAACCTGAGAGTACTCTTCTGCCAGTTCACTGTTAATCTGGTGAACCCTCGTGCCTCCTCCATCACCTGCCTAATTACTTTGCACTGCGTGGGTGTCTCTGTGCTGACAATCAGGAGATTATCAGCATACATCACGTTTGAAAGACCCGGGGGATACAATTGACCATCAAGTCGCATGTCAGGCTCATATCCTCAAATATGCCCTTCACGTTGAGCTCGTCTAAGTAGATCCGGGATCACTTCTGTTAGGAGAACAAATAAATATGGGGAGAGAGGATCCTCTTGTCGAAGTCCCCTCCCAATTGTAAACCAGTCCGTAGGAGTCCCACAATCCAGTACAGCCATCCGGACAGTGAAATTACAATGTTTAATCCAACGCATCCAAAGAGAGGAAATCCATAGATCTCCAAAACCCTATATAATGCAGCCCACTTCACTGAATCATAGGCCACAGCTAGATCAATTTTAGCAACTACCAACGCATGTTGACCTTTCCGAGTTCAAAGGGAGTCATGATCTCCTGAACAAGCAGGATATTAGCATGGATTGACCGGTTTGGTACAAATGCCACCTGTTCTAACCAGACATGGACAAACTTTTTTCAGCCTATTTACAAGGAGGTCTTGTACTTTGTATCACATACGCTACTTCCTTGGTCTCAAGATTGCACAGGGTGATCGTAGAATTCTGCTCTCTCAACAGAAGTATACGGCTGACATTCTCGAGCGCGCTGCCCTCTCAGATACTCAAAGTGCAGATACTCCTCTTGAGCTTCATGTGAAGTTTCGTCCCACAGATGGTGAGCACCTTCCAGATCCAACTCGGTACAGACAGATTGTTGGTCAACTTGTGTATCTTTGCATCACTAGACCTGACATAGCTCATGCCGTCAGTATTGTTAGTCAGTTTGTCTCAGCTACTCGATCAGTGCATTATGGTGCTCTTATGCGTATTCTCAGATATTTACGCGGTACTATCACCAGATCGATTTATCTGTCATCCTCTTCGCCTCTGGTTCTTAGGGCCTACATTGATGCTGATTGGGCTGGAGATCCGACCACTAGACGCTTCATCACTGAGTTCTGCATATTTCTTGGAGATTCCATCATTTCTTGGCGCAGCAAGAAACAGGAGGTTGTTTCACTATCCAACACTGAGGCTGAGTATCGAGCCATGATCATCACCACCAAGGAGATTGTTCATCTTAGAAGTCTCTTGGTGGACCTAGGAGTTACTATGACTGGTCCTACTCCTCTTCATTGTGATAATCGCTCTGCTATTCAGATTGCCAGCAATCTGGTGTTTCACGAGAGGACCAAACACATTGAGATTGATTGTCACTTCGTTCGTCAGCACTTTCTTGCAGAGACATTATCGCTTCTGCACATCTCCTCTGCCGAGCAGCTTGCTGATTTCTTTACGAAGTCACATCCAGTTCCTCGATTTCAGTTTCTCCTTCGCAAACTCACTTTGTATGATCCACCGTGAGTTTGAGGGGGGCTGTTAGATTATATGTGTTATCTCATAATGTGTGTAGTGCATTACACATATAACTCCTAGACACTTGTCTATATAAAGAGATTTAATCCTAAGTGAAATACAAGGATTCCCATTATTCTATTCTCTCATCGTAACAGTTAAAAAAGTCGGTCATGAAGGAATAGGACACAGAGAGAGAAATATAAAAGAGACAAATGAGTGTGGTGGTTGTGGCATTCAATGGATGAGGAGAAAATGAGTTGATGTAGCATATATTCCATGGAAGTGGAGAAAATGAGAATATATGAGTTAATGCATGTCTGTGTTTTCCCTTGATCATATCTTCATATCTTTTCAGGCATCAGCGACTTTTTTTTTTTTTAATTTTGAGAAATCAGACATCAATAGCGTGTGGAACCAAGGAATCACATGTGATTAATTAATGAGTGCAGTAATGAAATATATTTTTTTTGTACTAATATGAGTTTTTTTTTTTTTATTGTTTCACTTAAAACCATGTAATGTTTTATATTTGTATGGATGATTTTATGTTTTATACCAGATAATCATTGAATATTTTTTATATATTTCAGATATTAAATATATATTTTTATTTTTAAAAATCAGACCTTTAGATATTTGAATTATATCAATATCTATTTAGATTTTTTAGATATTACGAATAATTATCAAAATCTAAATTTTTGAATCAATGACTAATAATACTTATGTGAATATTCGTTAGATATTGAATACAAATATTTTATTGGATATTTAATTTAGATACAAATATGAATATGCACCTATCCAATTCGTATAAAGATCTAAAAAATAATTACTCATCAGAGGATTCTTGTGCACCAAAAAAAACAGTTAATGCATCCAAGGGAGCTCTGCCCTTCCAAACTGATGCAAAGGTCAAACCTTTAAGTTAATATCAAGGTTAACTTCAGCCAGAACACATAATTAAATCCAATTTTCTATATTTTCTAAGGACTTATTTGAATGTTAATTGGAGGGCCTCCATTAACTAAATGGAATATTTGTCTAAATATTCCCTAAAACAAAACGGCAATTTGACAGCGATTAAGACTGTTAACCATACACAGTTAAAAATTTTCCTTGTATGTTTTGCTATATTACGGTCATGCTCCATCATAAATTTGTATCTTCAAGTTATATATTAATATAGGTTATCTTTAATTTCCTGTGTTTGATCCATAACTTTGTTTGTTAGACAACATTTTTTCCCTTTCCAATGCAATTTGTTCAAATTTGAGATTTATTTAAGCTAGAATAATAAACAAATTACTACGTTTTAGTCAATTGCTTATTGCTATGGATGTTAATTTTTACTTCATAGCTTGGAGTGTTATTGTTTTTGTATATTGTTTATGTTTGATAGATTTTGAGTTTTGATTTTTTATTTTTCTTGGATTCATAAGTAGAATATCTTTTTTTTTAATTATTTTTTATTATTTTAATTATGTTATTGCATATTGTTGGAATGAATGTTTGTCGTGAGGTTTGTTACATTGGGCAGGTCGATACCTCAATCTAACCACAACTTTAAACAACAATTAATCTAAAATTCGACTCATTACCAAAACCTTTATTAACAGTGTACTAAAAAATTATACATAAATGATTGATGTAAAAAAAATTTAACTAATATTCCTTTATTATATTTTCACAAAATAGTTCATGTGTAACGCATATGTACATCAACTAGTATCAACAAATGTCACCAACTAATCTTTGGAGACTGAAATTCTCTCCAGTTTACATTATTTTTATTTTATTTTGTTAGAAGGCTCACAAAGGGCCAGTACAACAACAAGACTCAAGACTCACAACCAAAGCCCACTAAGGGATTACAACCGGGCTCGAACCCTGACCTCCCACAAGAGGAGGATGCATATCTACCAACTCGTCAAGGGAGTGGTGTCTTGCATAATTTATTTGATCACAGAACTTCACTGGCACTGCTTTTGTACATCCTGTCCTTCATGAATATAAAGGAACCAGAAAAGCAGGATCATTCAATGTGTTGATACATGCCTAAAACCCCATTCTAAACAATGTTCGCAATGAATATATACCATGACACTTCAATTCACTAAAATGGCAAGTAATGCAAAAATTATTTAGTAAATCCAGTAGTAGCCAGACACTGGACTCATAACACGAATAGAACATAAGGAAATGTGAATTACATATAATTTTAAAGCTTACTTTGACTTGTAAGGCTTCCCATGGCCTTTGCCTTTTCCTTGAGAAGATACTTCTGTGTCTTCCCGTAGAAGTCTTTGGGAGATCACCAAATACAACTGTTCGGGGAGACATGTATCGTGGTAAGCGATCCCGACAAAATCGAATAATTTCATCCGCACTAGCATCACAATTGTCCTTCAACTTCACGAAAGCACAAGGCGTCTCCCCCCAATAGTCATCCGGTCGTCCAACCACTGCGGCCTCTAGCACCTTTGAGTGACTAAACAACACAGACTCCACCTCAATTGTGCTGATATTCTCCCCTCCAGATATTATAATATCCTTCGAACGGTCTTTAAGCTGTATATATCCATCAACATGCTTGACAGCGAGGTCCCCAGATCGAAACCAACCACCAGCGAAAGCCTCCTCTGTGGCATTTGAATCCTTGAAGTAACCATTCATCACTGTATTTCCCCTAAACATCACCTCCCCCATGGTTTTCCCATCCGGAGGAACACTATTCATAGTGATGGGATCTTTTATATCGAGTTCTTCCATGCAAAGATGATTGAGGCCTTGGCGGGACTTGAGTCTGGCACGTTCTTCGGGAGGCAAGGAATCCCACTCTGGTTTCCACATACAAATAGTGCCCGGCCCGTAAGTCTCAGTGAGGCCATACGAGTGAGTGACTATGAATCCCAACTCCTCCATCTTGAACAGGACTTGTGGAGGTGGAGGAGCACCACCAGTCATCACTCCCACTCTGGATGGAAGTGGCTTCTGTTCTTGCTTTGATGCATTAACGATCATGTTTAAGACAGTTGGGGCACCACCCAAATGTGTCACCTTGTGAAGGCTGATGTTATCAAAGATGGCACTTGCAGAGATGTTTCTAAGACAGACGTTTGTGCCACCTTGGGCGGCAATGCCCCAAGTGAGGCACCACCCGTTGCAGTGGAACATTGGAACAGTCCACAAGTACACAGGCATTGAGCCAATTTCGTTGATTATGATGGTCGAAAGGGAATTTAAAAATGCTCCTCTGTGGCTGTAAATGACTCCTTTAGGCCTTGATGTGGTGCCCGAAGTATAGTTTAGTGAAATTGGATCACATTCATCGCTTGGTCGCCTGATTTCAAAGTCAGTATGTCCAGTCTTCAAAAGACTCTCGTATTCCAAGATATTGTTGATAGAGGTAGTCCGTTCACCATTTTCCAAGATCAGGACTAGAAGAGGAATCTTGGGTTTTGTCTGCGAGAGAAGTCTGAGTGCTCCACGAGCAATCTCAAGGAATTGGTAGTCAACGAATAGGAACTTGGCTTCAGAGTGACTCAGTAAGTTTGATACCATGTTCGGATCATGGCGTGTATTGAGTGTACAAAGAATTGCACCAGCCATTGGGACCCCAAAGTGTAGTTCATACATCGCTGGGATGTTTGGGGCCAATGCAGCAACCTGCTTGGATCATAGAAGATTAGCAACCAATGTCATAATACGAAAAGCAGTTTGACAGAAAAAGCTTATTTACTTAACACTATCCTTGTATATTTAACTGGTAAATCTTCACAGTAAATATGTGCTCTATTACATGATTATGCACTATGTGATGCCTTAATGAGAGAAAATTGAATTTGGGGGAAAAGTGAATCACTTTACTCTTCATGTGAGAACAGGGATACAGTTGATAAGATATGATTATGACATCGATGTCCTTCATTCAGACGATCAGTATCCAGATCTTCACCGTTTGCATCCATTATAAAAATAAAAAGAAAGGGATCAAATACAAGTTAGTGGCTTGACCTTTTGGTTGAAAAATTGAAGATCCATTCAACATATGTTGGTGAACATCTGCATGTGTCCAGCATTAGAACATGCCAAGCACTTGGACTAGTCCATAACCAAGTTATCCACAGAACAGAAAAGTATATATTAGAACAGCCCCCGCACCCCTCCCTCCCCAAGAATACATAAAAACACCAATCAAATAAAAGTCCTACCTGCATTTAACATAGTACACAGACACTTTACAAACATGCACGAATCCCAATAGGCATCAGAAGACTAGATTTCATTTGCGTCTTTACCTCCCCAATACATTAGACAGGCAGACATGAAACTTAATCTAACACATCTTTATACTCAAAGTAGACAGTTCTCTGAAAACTACAGAAAAAAAATAGGATCACAATTCATAAGCATGACTACTGCCATAAAATGGAAGAAGCTCAATGCCATATTACATCCAAGTGTGAAAGTAAAAGTTGATCCTATACTTCAATGACATAAAAAGTTGACCCTTGGAGTGCTTATACTGGTTCTTACAAATTAAGCCCCTAGGTGACAATTGTAGCTTACAAGCTATAGAGCACATTCAAGCACTACATAATCCAACTACTACTTCACTGGAATTCATATAAAAGGAAACATGTTCTGAAATTTACTTCCATCTAAAGTATTACAAGTAACCTCTTTCAATTCTGCAAATACTACTGGGTATTAATAAAAATTTTGTACGAGCAAGATGGTTAAGGCTAGGATACAGCGATTAATAATAGAATTCCATTTACATCCTCAGCGTCAAATCTTTCAGTAATAACTAATCACCATAAATCCGAAGGAAGATTCCGTTTTAACTTATTCTAAAGCAACTATTGTCCTCCACCAGTATGAAAGATATTGTCAATATCGTTGAAGCCTGGCAAGATTCTCATCAAGCTTAACAGAAACACCAACATTACTTTCCACCTCGAATACCATATAATTAGTATCACCAAAAATGCATCACTAGGATCTGGAATTCTGGATGAACTAGCCATGTATTCATCTGTGAAGGCATCTCAATACATAAACACAGGGAAGGCATATCTGACGATTAATTATTATGTTGAGAACAGGTGTTTAATTTGGTCTGAATAGTCTCAGTGATGGGTGAAGATTCACTGTTCAGATCTGACACTAGACCAGTATTTTTGGCCATGCCATCAGACATCATGATGAAAACATAGGTTGATAAAAATATCAAAAGAACAAAAAGGTGATGACAAGCATGTTAAGAAAGTCAAACATGCAAGATGCAAATGATCAAATGGGAATAACATATCACTGTTTTAGAAGACGAAAAAAAAAGGGATTGATACTTTCATGTAAGAATTTTTATTTACCTATTTTTCAACTCCTATCTGCAACAATAAATGCACTCTTCATCTGAGGGGAAAAAAGAACATTCAACCGATAAATATACTTTCACCCCACTAGAATTTATAATCAAGATTGGATCAAAAGTTTGAACTTCAAGACCTCTGAGTCATAAATCTACTTGCCAACTGTTCTCTGTGAGTGCAAATATATGTTTGTCATGAAAGAATTAACAAAATCAAGCTGACAACCACATGTAAGAACAAAATCTATCAAACTATCAAACTTGTTACCATACTTGACTGTATAGATCTAAAAAATAATATTAAAGGGAAGAACAGGTTAAGCGCCTCAAATCCCAATGCTCGCATAAAATTGAATCATACACACTTCAAATTCTAATGGAAACTAATTTAAAATAACAGATGATTCCAATACTTGCCCTGAATTCATTCCATGATTCAAAGAAATTATTGTTAAAGCAAGAAACTATCACTATATGCCTAATTATACCCCAGTAAAACAAAAAACGAACAGCCAATAAAAAACAGAACAAGAAAAAGAGAAAACTTGAAGGGGGAGGGGGGGGGGGTAGTCAATCCGGACTTTGACGGATTTCTGTGGACATTATGTAGCAGTTAAACTTTTATAGACTTTATAGAGTTTCACAAACTTTTGCACACTTTCACATATGCACTCTCATAGACTTTCACAGAATTTTGCAGACTTTCGTAGATGGACTTTCATTAACTCTGTAGTCTTTCATAGACTTGTTTTTGGATTTTTAAAATAACAAATTCAAACACAAATTTATCCAACATAACCAACGTGAGAATCATTATACAAAAATACGTCATTCAAACAAATAAATGGATAACTCAAATATTCAAATTCAACTTGAACTATGCACACCCAACATCAAGTGTAATTTATTTTAAAATATATATATATATATATATATATATATATATATATCTTCACATATCTGAAATGTTAAAAACATCATTTATAACTAGATAACTATTATATTAATTAATCATGAATATTAATGTCATAGCCATCTCACACTCGTTTAATTATACTTAACTCTTGAAGATGATACCTCTCACCACAAAATAGGACTAGCAATTGGCATTATATATATGACGAATAATGAAAAAGATTGATTACAACACAAGCAAATCTATCGTTTTCAGATATTCAGAAAAATATTTCATACATATAAAGTGATATCAATATTTCATACACATGCACATTCATCAAAAATAAAAAATATAGATGATAAATAGACAAATTATAAAAAAACTAGAACAAATATAAAAACATGAGATAACAAACATCTATAAAAAACAAAAATAATTTATTATAAAAAACTACATAAAAAAAAGTAGAAAAAGAATGGAGTTGTATAAAAATAAAAAAAAGATGTTTATAATGCTAGAATGAATCTCCACGAGAATCCCACCCATTTGGGTAAAATTTTGAAATGACTTTTCCTTCATATTTCTTTATTTAAAGTCCACAAAAGTCCATCACTTATGAAAGTATTCACAAATTCTGTTAAAATTGAATAACACAATACAATATGTCTACGATATGAAGTCTCAATCGAATAATGTTGTTTTTTTTTGTCCATGAATTGAAGTTTTAATCGAATAACGCTTGACTTTTTGTCTGCGAATAAATGTCTAAATTGAATAATGTTATAACATTTTTTTCACGAACTAATGTCCTGATTGAATAACACATTATTAAAATAATCCATTATTATGGATTTTTTGTCCATGAAAATCTCATAAATAAATAAAAAGAAGGCAAAAACATAGAAACCTCTACATTGACATAATTTTAGCCCCCCAAAACCAATCGTAGAAGGGAAATCAATCAATGCAAATATTAAAGACCAACAAAATACCTCCCAATGCACTATTCCTAAATGGATTGGATACTGAAAGTCAATCAAAAGTTCAAAACACTTGGTACTCTTAATCACCACATAACAATCAAAACCCAGATAGCTAAAACTGCAAAATAGAATTAACAAAAACACCAATTTTTCATGAATCACATCATATCCACATAAAAATCAAAACCCATAAAACCAAATCGCTAAAAAATCCAAAACAGAGATCCAAACGAGACCCAGAAACACAAAACCCCAAAAATCAAACACTCACGACGTCGCCGCGGGAGACACCCATCTGGGCCAGAGACGACGCGAGTCGCCGGCAGCGGTCGTGCGTCTCCCTCCACGTGTACATCGTGGAGCCGTAGATGATCGAGGTCCTCTCCCCGTACACCCACGCCGACCGTTCGATGAAGCTTATCGGAGTGAGGGGCACGTAGTTCGCGGAGCACCGGACCGAGCCTTCCATGACGGATTGACGGGGGAGATTTCAGATTTCTTTTTCCTTTGAAGGAAAATGTATGGCAATGAACGCATGCAACCACTTATTTATAGGCCACGAATGGTACAGAACTATGAATAATGTGACCTTTGTTTTTTATCTTGGATTTCTCTGGCCTAGACTTACTAGTCCACTATGCGGGGTTGATTTTAGCAAATCATGAATAGTGACTTGTCACACGTGATACATCTTAGCACATCATAAATAATATTCTAATAAACTATGGTCGTCCTGTTGTCATAAAAAATAAACTATGGTCGTCCTCACGTCCTCGCCTACCTTTCTTGTAACTTGATTTATTTTTAATAAATAATTTTATATAATTTATCAGATTTTTTAATTAAAAAAATGTCACATTAGATAAAATATGTATTTTTATAGAATATATGTGAACTGTTGTAAATAAGACTTTATCTAACCAAGAACTGACTCACGTTCCCACCCCCAAAACTCCTCATGTATATATAAATATTATATTTGTATTTGATGGTTAAAAAAAGAAAATAAAAAATTAATTTCAAGATTTTTTTATCCATTATTTTTTATATTCTCCGACTTTTTTTAACATAACAACTTTTTTTTAAATTACTATCAATTTTAGAATCGAAAGCCAAAATCATATGAAAATATAATGAAGGATAAAGAGTAGATATGAGTCACAACTCACAAGAACTATGATGGAGAGTTCCAAGATCCAGTAGTAACTATAAAATATGAATAATTAGTTAGAGTTCGATTTGATTTGGTTTAATTTGGTTAAATTCTTCTTCTTTTTTTTTGGATTGTGTAACCAAACCCAAACAAAATTAGGTCGGTCTATTAATTTCTAATTTTCAACCAGAATCAAACCAAATAAATATTAATCTAAAAATAAAAAAAAACAACGATTTAGAGTTGTAACCACCCTTTTAGTAATAGAAGAGATGGTAGCAATTTCTACCTCATTTAAAAAAAAAATTTAGATCCATTTAGATTTGTTTGAACCAAATATTAAAAAAAAGGTTACTTCTATTATCTTTTCTGGCCATATTTTTAGTTGACACTTGTTTTAATGTTTTTTTTTAAATGAAATATTTCATTTAATAAGATATATATTGTTATCAGGTTCGGGTCGGGTTCGACTTTAACCCGCATATCATAGAGCCCAACCGGAACCCGACCCGAACACGACCTCAACCCGCGGGTTCGGATCGGGTTCGGGTTGAATTCGGACTCGGGTCGGGTTCGGATTGGGTTCGAATTGAATTCGGGTTCGAGTCGGGTTTGGATCGGGTTCGGGTTAACACTTAAAAGATCATAAAAAATATTTAATAAACAACACAACAAACTCTAATTAATTATTAATTAAATCTGATATACAAATAATTAAAAGTGAATATCTCTGATTAATTAACATGAACACAACAAATATAGGGATGCTCTTATTTGTGTAATTGTTTATTGCGTTTTAAGAATTTAGGGTTTTAGATATATGTATATTGTTATGACAACATAATATTTGTTAATCTGGAGGTCGGGTTCGGGTTGAGCCCGCGGGTTGAACCCCCGCGGGTTGAACCCTCCAACTCGAACCCGACCCGAATTGGGTTCAGGTTAGTTCGGGTTCGGGTCGGGTTAAACCTGATAGAGAAAAACTCCAGCCCGAACCCGCCCATTAACCGGGTTGGATCGGATCGGGTCGGATTCAACCCGCCTAAGTTGCACCCCTAATTCTAATAAATAGTATGAACTGATGACCTCATTTATAAAAAAAAATATAACAATGTATCATGTATATATTGTAATGTATTTCAGGAGGCTAACACAATATAACATGACTAAAAAACAAAAAAAACAAAAACAAACAGACTATATATAACTCTATTATAAATGTTAGCCTCACTGTCACGTGACATGTGACATTTAAATAATGTTATTTATTGTTTAATAACATGGTCGAAGGGGCCCCCTGCTAGCAAAAGGAATTTCCAGGCTGTCGTCGTCAAACTCAAATTGAGTTGTAACTTATCAAATAAGGATTTTGGGACAATTAAATGTAATAACGATCACAAAGAAAAAGATGAAATAAATGACAATGGATCTGGATGTGTTCATCTGTTCATAGAAATCGTCACTAGTGACTTCATTACTATCAAAATATTAAAAGAGTACAAATAAAATAGAGCACACTCATGTCCCTCAACAAACAGAGCCACCAACATTGACATTAGTGGCGGGGAAACGACTTCAGCGGAGGGGCGATCATAGTGTGGCGGCGAAGATCTCACAATCTTTAATAGCGGCTGGTGTGTGAACAATTTGGCTAACTAGAAACTACAACATATTTAGAACTACTTGGATGTACATCGAAAACATGACAAAGATGGGACTACACTTCATTTGGGACTGGGGCCGTTTTATATCCGGGGCTACGTCGGTCAGTTTTCCAAGAATGGAGGATGATTGTTGATGGCTAAGGAACTTGTGCTCTAGGTAGTCTCTCTCCTACCATAGTTTTTTCCCCAGCGGTGATCCAGGGCCTTCCTGTCCTTCATCTCTATGTACCCGTCCGGGTGCTTCACTGCCAGGTCCCCGTGTCGGAACCAACCTCCCTCGAATGCCCTCTCCGACTTCGCCCGGTCCTTGTAGTACCCGAGCAAGACATTGTTGCCGCGCATCATGACTTCACCGATGGTGACCCCGTCCGCGGGCACAGACCGCATCGTCATGGGGTCCTTCACGTCGACCTACTCCATCAGCGGGTGCTTGAGCCCGTGCCGCGCTTTGAGGCACGCGCGCTCGTAGGGCGGGAGAGAGTCCACTCCTCGGGACGCCAGTAGTTCAACGTGGCCACGCCGTAGGTCTCACTGCAGCCATAGCAGTGGAGGACATGGAAACCCATTGACTCGAGCTCGAGTACTACCTGTTCGAATTCAAAGTTGCAAATAAAAAAATAGAAGATCAGACCACCATCAAAGAAGGAAAAAAAATAAAGATTAAATAATTAATTTTATATTATGTCTCATATCAAATAATTAATTAGAAGAATAAGTGAGAGAGTTATTTCATACATATAACCATAAATTACTCTTTATTACTTGAGGAATAATTTAGTACATACATGAATATAATATGTATGGGCCATGTTTTGATAGTGTTTTATTTGTCCTAATTGTGAACATTGCTGTATTTTTTAAAGATTTTTTTAGTTCTTCAAGTTACAACACCCTACATAAATACAAAGATGTGAATGGGCTGTGTATAAAATAAACTCAATCAATAAAAGAAGGTGGGTGAATTTCCCTAGTATCTTTTTAAGTGAGTGGTGTCAGGTGTGGTGTAGTGTTAGAAATGGTGGGGTGAGAGTAGTATTTTGTACTAGAAATACCAAGTTCCAACAAAAGGATACCAACACTACCTGCGGTGGCGGGGGGCCTCCCCCGGTCATCATCTCCACGCGGTGCGGGAGCGATTTCCGATCCTCCTCGGACGCGCGCGCAAGCATGTTGAGGAGGCTCGGGGGCCCGCCGAGATGGGTAACACCGTGACGCGTGATGTCGTCGAAGACAGATTTGGCAGAGAAACTGCGTTGGCAGATGTTGGTGCCGCCCACCGCGCGCATGGCCCAGCAGAAGGTCCAGCCGTTGCAGTGGAACATGGGCACGGTCCAGAGGTACGTTGGGCACGGGACCATTTCGTTGACGAGGATCAACGCAAGCGCGTTCAGGTATGCGCCGCGGTGGCTGTACACGATCGGTTTGGGCGTCGCGGTCGTGCCGGACGTGAACGTGAGCGATATCGCCTCGAATTCGTCTTCCGGGTACTTCACCTCAAACTCCGCGTAAGAGTCCGCGGCGCGCAACAAGGACTCGTAGTCTGCGCGCGCGGGCTCGTGTTCGGGTTGGGGGGAGTCCGGGTCAGAGATGTGGATCAGTATGGATGGATTGGGGACCGTTTGGAGGGCTTGTTGGGTGAGTTGGAGGAACTGGTGATCGACAAAGAGGAACTTCGGTGAGACGTTGATGAGGACTTCAGAGAGCATTTTCGCGTCGTAGTAGTGGTTGATGATGCAGAGGACCGCCTGGGCCATCGGCACGCCAAAGTGCATCTCGTACGTGGCGTGGATGTTCGGGGCGATCACCGCGACCTGATGAGATCATTTCGAAAACCAGTTTGAATAATATGATTAAAGTAGTTTAATAAAATTACAGCTAACTTTCTCCACTTTTGAAAAACTATAATTTTTTAATTAAGCAGGTTTTTCAGAATCATTTGGAAACATGTTTAGTCTTGTTGATTCTTGTGAAACAAAATCGTGTCTAAACAGGTTTTCAATTGGACCCTATGTTTTTAGTTTTGATGACCAACTTACAACAGGGGAACTTTAATTATGACAATCTTATCCATTAAATAACAACTAAACAGAAAATTATATAATTCTTGATAACATAATCTAAACTTAATTAACAAGTACTCACAATGTCGCCTTTGGACACACCCATCTGTGTGAGAGCCGTGGCGAGCCTTAGACTTCGCTCGTATGTCTCAGACCAAGTGAACTTCGCTGGACCATCGATGATGGAGGTCTGGTCTCCGTAGATTGACGCCGCCCTCTTGAGGAAGCTTATCGGGGCCAGCGGAACGTAGTTCGCTGGGCACCGGATAGTACCTTCCATGGTGGAGACTGGAGAGTGAGATGAACAAAAAAAAGAATACAAAGAGAATTCACCTAATTTTCAGAGCTCTCTCTGTATTAGCTAATGCTGGCTTTCTTCTTCTTGTTGAGGTCTGATGGAGGGATTTTATAGGGAGGTCTAGTGAGAGTTATCCTTGCAAGAATTGGATTTCGAAATCTTTCAAATTTTGGCATGTTAGATTCTTTTATAAGATTTTCCTTTTTCATTTATGACATTTGGCATGAATTAGATATGGTCTTATGATTATTCACATGGGTCTCTTTTTAAAACGATATTTAGACTTTTTATAACTTAGCGAGACAGTTATAAGGGGTCCGAACTCCAAATACAGAGTGAAAGAAAAGAAAACAAGCCCTAGAAGAAAAGATCTAAGGAGATACACAGATATAAAACTAAGAAAAACATAAATTTAGATTTTGTTTGAGTAGTTAATATGCATGAATAAAGATAAGACTCGCATTTGATATAAAAGATAAAAAAAATTGCTTTGCTTGAATAGGATGTGTTAATGTTGTACAAATGTCCGTGGAGATAACTTTTGGTCAAGTAGATGAGTAGATCTGCACAAAAGTTGAAAGATCTGATACAAGTAAATAGAAGGACTTTTGTAATTGTATATGTTATTTGTTTAAAGAGAAGATGAACATGACTTTACAACCAAATTCAATGAAATCCAATCCATTTAGTGAATGACGAGCATTAGATGGCAAACCATAGCTCGCCTTGTAATGGGACACCTCCCCACGAGGGAGGCACATGATCAATTCTTACTTCTAGCAAGAAAAAATATGGTAAAGTCCAGCTGGGCTGGGCTTGTTCATGGGCCTAGGTCCAGTTTAGGTTGTGTATAAAATTACTTGTAGTCTCTCTGAGGCTGTTAAATTTGTAATCGCCCTATATGACATGTTAGTTATAATTTGTAGGCCTCGGTTATATATAAAAAATTTAAAAAAAAATTAGTTTTTCATGTGAGAGTGATGCAAACATTGTGGTCCATCAGCCAACTTTATCCATCTTTCAAAAAAATCAGCAAAATACAGTTTAACCTTTCAGAAATTAATATATCCATGTAACACCATGTAATATTTTATTAAATTCAAAATACCCTGTATTGTTACACTCTATATCCCAAATCCCAATGTAGGGTTAACTTACACATGTAAATTCCGAGTATGCCCCCAACCCTAGCAAATGATTCATACCATCATATGCAATTCACAGGGGGTTATATGTAATTTTTCAAATTAAAAATCCCCATCTTGGCCACCTCCGGCGCCGCTCGAAGACCTCCGCTGCCACCTCCCTCGCATCCAACGTGCACCATCCACCATATCTGCATTATAATATAGGCAGCCTAATCAACCAAACCCATTTAGATCTCCATTTCCACATATCTCTATATATATCAACATATATATCATTGGAAATGAAATCGATCCAAAACACACAAACACACCCTATCTTTGATCATATTCTATGGAATATTCCGATTCTGTTCACAGAGACTGACCTCAAAGGATTATATGTTTAACCATGATAGATTCTAGGTATTATATGGATAGATCAATTTGAGGGGGTTATTTGTACTTCGCTGATTTTTTAGGGGGTTATATGCATTTTGCTTTTTTTTTAACTTAAAATTTATTTTAGAAAATAAATAATATGTGTGATGTATGCCTGTAACTAATGCAATTAGGGATGCTATTTGAAATGGTTGACATGATCAAATGCAATTTTAACGTGGGTTCGAATTAAGATGTTAGCAATTGGGAGTCAGATCAACTCAAATCCGATTTTAAATAAACCTGACATAATTCTAATTAGGTTGGTGTTGAGGGCTAGGTTCAACTTGAAGCCCATGGATGAGTGATAATGATACTATGTACACACTTTTTTTTTGTTCCGGTTAAAATAAAGTCTTATTGTGGCGGCCCATGTTCCAAACCGTTGACACATGCGTGCCACCGAAGCTCTGATACCAACTGTGACAGCCCGCATCCAAAAATACCGATACGAGCACATCACGTGCCTCAAGACTCAAAATTTTTCTTTTTCTAAAACATCGAAATATCCACCATATATAATTTCATATGATAACAACCTCGGGATAACAGATAATCAATAAGATATATATAATCACCTATATAAACTCACACAGGAAAGTTTAAGCAGTCAACAGAGCCTCTATCACACCCCATATATAGTCATATATATATATAAAGCATTATAACATGGGCATGGTTCGCTAAATTAGCATCTACCAAAATAATCATGTACAGATCAAAACATCAAATATACACATCTACATATACTTATCACCAACTGGACGTGACACCAAAAGAAGACAAAATCAAACGCCCAGAAACCCAGCCTCTACTCTACAAAAATAAGAAAAATAGAAAGGAATGAGCGAAAGATGTTCAGTAAGTAACTTAGACATTCCACGCATAAGGAAAACATGGATGACATCAAAGTTAAGCTTAGTAAATACCAGGTCAAAGCACAATAACAATGAAAGTACTGTATGATCATCAATGGAAAACAATAACCTTGCCAATATATAAAAAAAAATAGGAATGAATAGCTCAAACTAACATATCACAACTGATAGGACCAATAAATATCCTCAAGAAGCAACACAACTAGATTGAAAGCACATAATCTGAAATCATCCATCAATTAAAGAATGTCAATTAAATCATTGATAGCCCTCAAGATGTCACAATGCCACAAGAATGACAAGAAAATCACAACTCTGATCCCTAAATGTCCAAAGCGCTAGATAGACCATATTCACGATCCCATCTCGGCCCCTATGTCCAAGATGTCCACAATACCTCTCGAGTGTGGCTCTCGGAACGTCCACCGCGGATTCACTACCTGGCCCCAGAACGTCCAGGTATGGCAGGGTATTCTCAATGCCCCCTCACTGGACCGTACGTACTTATTCGTGCTGGGGAGGTAATCCTCAACCCTCACTGTAAGGTCTATGGTCATCCAACTCCAAGTACACAAGAGATAATATAAAAGCAGCGATGTCAATCACACTACAAGGCTTCATGGTCAAACAACACAAGCATACAGATCATAGGTTCATGGCAAGACACTAGGATGGATACATCATGATCAAAGGAAGGCTCACGATTCTAACTAGTCAATTATAAGCTCACGAGATATAAATAAGAAAAATAAGCTGGAATCCAATAAAAAACAACTCTAAGATACAAATAGACCAATTATAAGAATATTTTTGAATCTCGAACAACCATAGTCTAACAACAATAAAGGAATATGTCTCAATAATAGGCCATTTAAATGCAATACTCATAATCGAAATCATCTGGATTATCAAATAGAATTGAATAGCCTCAACCCCAATAAAGTGTGGAATGGAATGGATGAGTAAATGTCGAACCAACAATACTACGTGGAATGAAATTGTGACGGCCCGTGTCCCAAAACGCCGACACGAGTGCGTCACGTGCCTAAAATGCCATCATAATCTCTCTTTTTTCTTTCTAAAACATCGACATGTCCACCCTCTATAATCACATATGATGACAACCCTGGGATAATAGATAATCAACAAGATATATATAATCACCTATATAAACTCACCCAGGAAAGTTTAAACAGTCAACAAAGAATCTAACATGTTATATTTGTGTCACTTTTTAGCCTATGGGTAACTGTTGGGTCATTTCTGGCCATTTTAGAATTTTTTATTTTTCGATCGGAGCCGCTAAAATTTTAGCTTTTAGCCAACTGCGTGAGCTTGAGTGCTCCGATTGAAAATCTGACTACATATTATGGGTCCTGGAACTATTCTGTACTACCCAAAAAAATTTCATCAAATTCCGGTAACGTTTGAAAAATAATGCAGTTCTGAATCGTATCCTTTGGACGTTACTGGTTTGGTTGAAGGCATAGTGTTTAGATATTTTGGTGAATGTGAGCACCCTTGGTAACCTTACCCCCCAATGCTTAGTAGGGGTGGTAAACGAGCCGAACAAGCCGAGCTTTGACATGTTCAAGCTCGGCTCGTTTATAAACGAGTCGAGCCGAGTCGAGCCGAGCCGAGCTCACGAGCCTCAACGAGCCCAGCGTTTTTCTTCATTTAGGGTTTTTAGGGATTGAAAACAAAATTTTAACCTAAATGAACCAAGTTCATGAGCTTAAACGAGCATAACTCTGTATTAATTTAATGTTCTGATTTTATAAAGGAGTTTAGTTAAGCTTCAACTAAGTTTTAATAACACAAACGAGTCGAATTTGAACATAAAATGAAACCCGATCTAGGTCCTAAGCCTAACCGAGCTTTTAAACTTGTTCAAGCTCGCTCATTTATCTAAATGAACGAGCCTGAACAAGCTTAAACTGAGCCGAGCCCGAGCGGCTTGGTTCGTTTACCAGCCCTAATGCTTAGTGGTTAAGCAACCTTTTGGTTTTGAAAAAGGTTAGAGGGTGAGTTTAGCTTAGGTTCACCCCCCCCCCCCCCCCCCATTTTTCTTTCTTTTTCCTTCTCTTCACCCCCCATGTAGTCGTGGATGTCTTTCTTCCCTTCCTTGTGTGTGTGTGTGCTGATTAGCCCTGTCAACGGGTCAGGTCCGGGTCCACCCCGACGGGTCCAATCTAGGACCCGACGGGTCTGGGGAAATGTGGACTCGGACCCGGACCCGTCGGGTCTGTGTCGGGTCCGGGTCCGGGTCCGACCCGACCCGACCCGGATGGTTGGCAAAAAAAAGAAAAAAAAGAGGAAGAGTTCATGTATTTGTTTACTTTATCATTCTATTTGAAAATTTGTAATAAAACATTATTATTAATGAGATTATGTCTGAACATAATCTTATACAATTTAAAAGAAGTAAATGAATTATTAAACAATATCCAAAACAATAACCACTAACATGAAAAACATATTAACCTAAACAATAAAGATAACTAATTATACAAACATTCAAAACAATATTAACCTAAACAATATTCAAAACAATAAACACTAACATATTAACTAAAATAGTAAACATAAATCATGCAACAAACTAATTAATTATACAAATTCAAAAGCTAATAAGTTAATTGTCCAAAACAAATCGATGACAATACATTACTAAGTTTATTACATATTAAACAATCAAGTTCTTGCAAGTTGTAACATCAACACAACGAAACAAATGTTATAATTATGATTTATGAACTTATGGATACAAACATAAGTTAAGTAAGAAATAAAATTATGTATCAATTAATACTAATAATCTTATAATATATGAGCATATATTAATAAAACAATCGGGTCTTGGTTCCAACGGGTCGGGGCGGGGTGGACCCGAACCCGACCCATTTGTTTGTTCGGGTCCGCCGGGTCGGGTATATTACACGTGTAATCGGGTCCGGGTCGGGTCGGGTCCGGGTCTAGACCCGACCCGTTGACAGGCCTAGTGCTGATTGGAGGAAGAGAAGCACAAAAAAAGAAGGAAAAGAAGGAGTACAAGAAGGATTTGGAGCACAAGAGGTAGGCTTTGTGTTTGTGTGTTCATGGTCATTGATTTCCTCCTCTTTGGCTTCTCTCAAGCTCCCTCCCATGCCCCTTTGTCCCTTGTTTTTCAGCCAAGAAGCTCTGTTGGAGAGGCTGAGGAGGTGGTGGTAGTGGTGGTAGGGGTTGTGGTGGTCGCGGGCGCATCGGAGGGCACCGGATCTCCCCCTTTCACTCTCCCTCTCTTAGTAAGCTCTCCTCCTTCTTTATTTCTGATTTTCTAGGGTTGGGAAGGTGTTAGGGGACCTTGCACACCATGTGCTTGTGTTTGGGTGAGTGTGGGGTGTGGGGGGTGCTTTTGAAAGCTTGGGCGCGCGTGCGGATCTGTCCGCGCGCATGCGCGCACAGTAGGGTGCGCAGGGCAGGCGGCGGGCTGGGGCGCGCGCGGGCGTGCGCATACGCGCAGGCGTGCGCGCGAGGGGAGCAGTGCGCGCAAGCGGTGCGAGAGGGCGCAGGCAGGCGCGCATTGCGCGTGAGCGGGTGCGCGCGCATGGCAGCGCGTCTGGGCGCGGGAGTGCGTGCACGCGTGCGTGCACATGCAGATGTGTGCGGGGGCCACGCGTGTGGCTGCCCGAGGGCTCGGGTAGGTGTCGGAGAGCTCGGATATGCGTGCGTACGCGCGTTCTCGCATGCGTGCGAGTCCGTATGCGTGCATATCTAAGCCTTTGACTTTTTTAGTTAATTTTAGGTGTTTTTATGTAGTTATACTCACCATTTTTTATGCTCTTATCGTGCAGATCTTGGCGAACGATCACGCATCGACCCAGATTATGGTGAGTGGGTCAATCCAACCCAGTTGGGAGGCGTGCGATGCATATAGACGTGCATTGCCCTCCCCTTGGGTACCATAACTGCATATTAATCTTGATTTCATGCATATGATATTTGTTTGTGTTGATATGTTGCATCCATGTCATGTTAGAGATAATATGTTAGGATTATGCGTTCTAGTGTCATGCATAGGGACTCATGCTTGTCTATGCATCATGTCTATGCTAGCATAACATTTATTCCTATATGCCCCACTTAGCCCGAGCATATCCTAAGTCTATCTATGAAAATCATAAGTGGTGTAAGTATGCCTTAGAAAATATTATAACTTGTTATTATATTATTACATGCTCCCATGAATAATTTCTTAATTGTATATTTAATTCCATTTTTCCTACTTGGGATTAAGGGACCTTGCGAAGTCATCATTGAGACCCGGGCTAGGGTACTCCGTGTTCTTTGTTTGGTTGTCGGGTATCCTATATCGGGACCTCAAGGTGCCCTCCCAAGGGGTTCTTTCCCCTAGGCAGGGAATATCTCGAATAATTATTCAATTAATTATACGTTGTATATTTATTTATACATGTATGAGCTATGAATCTTGTCTAAATGAGTTTGGACAAGTGTATGACCTATTAGGGGGTCATGCCATGGCATAGTCACCACGAATGAAATGTCTTCCCCGCATCTGAGTTATGCACCCTGGAGGGAATTCATGAGAATTCGTTACGCTTATCGATTTTGATAACCGGTGATGTTGGATCTGTGAGGATCATATTCGCGGGTGTAGATTGGTTTCTTCCCTTCGTTGGATCCGTTTAGGGACTTCCTGGTTGAGACAGCCGGCCTGACAGGAGCTCCCATCAGTAGGTGCTGCCGATTTGTGAGGATGTGCTGAACATGGGAGTATACCAGGTAGGGGCTTCCCGGGATAAGGGCTACCGATGGACCAAGGGTGTAGAAACAATCTAGATTCCTCCCAATAGCCTATGTCACCCCGAGGAGGGGGTGAGGGTGAGGGTATAGTGGGTCGGCGTTGGTTCGATCTGCCAGTTGTGAAATTTTCCAAAGCCTAGGTCATCCCTAAGAAGGGTGAGGGTGAGGGTATTGCTCCTTAAAGTCTGATGTCACCCTGTGGGGGTGAGGGTGCGGGAGTGGTGGGCTCGGGTTGATACTCGACCCACCAGCCAAGTAGTTGATTTCCATCTGTTGGAACCTAATCACTTGTAATAATTAATATGAGTTGTGTTGCATGGATTGTTCCATTCACTGATCGTGTGGCTCACCCCTCGCATATGTTTCTCCAGTTGACGCTGAGTCGGATCCAAGAGAAGAGCTCCCCTTGGCGCAGTACGAGTAGGAGACCCGCGCACACGTTGGATGTCTTGCGAGTGAGAGGCCATCAGCATTCCCTTTTCTTTGTATGTATTATACTTGTGCTTATGCATGGTATGTGGATTATTGATGTCTTTTGTTGTATATATTGGCTCTCACAGGACAATTGATTGTGTACTTTAGTCTGTAAATATGTCTTTGAATTACAGACATAGTCGTTTGAGCTTCCGCTATTTGTATATATTTGATGTCAGTTATTTGGTTATTGCTTTAGTGTCGTTGATGTTGTGGAGTCTTTATTTGATCTCGTGTATGGATTGCGGATAACATTTATATATTTGCCATGTCTCGGGGACGACCGCCTTGGGGCGTGACTAACACACCTCATATATAGTCATCCATATATACAGAGCAATTTTACACAGATATGGTTCACTAGACCAACCTCTACTGAAAAATAATCTTGTACAGATCCACAACATCAAATATACACATCTATATATATACATATAATCAGCTGGACGTGACACCAAAAGAAGACAAAGTCAACGCCCATAAACCTCGCCTCTACTCTGCAAAACAATAGGAAAAATATGATGAAATGAGCGAAAGATGCTCAGTAAGTAACCCAGACATTCCACCCAGTTGAAAATTATATATGACATCAAAACTAGAATATAATCAAGCCCAATAATCTCAATAACGTCAGGTCGAAGCATGAATAGCAAATGAGATCACTGAAAAGTCATCAACAGAGAACTGAAACAACATTGTTGATAAACTCACCAATCAAACTGGAATGAATAACTTAGAATAACACATCACAACCGACAAGGCCAACCAATAACATCAAGGGGCATCACCGATGAACTGATAACAAATACCCTAAAATCACAATCAATTTGAATCATCCCAATCTGAATGATAAGAAATCACAACTCTGACCCAAGAACGTCGAGAGCACAGGATAGACCATCTACATGACCCCATCTTGGCCCCCCGCCATCCGAGATGTCCACAACACACAAACCTCGTGCGTGGCCCTCAAAACGTCCACCGCGGAAAATGCTTCCTGGCCCCCCGCCGTCCAAGCACGATAAGGTATTAACCGGCCCCCCTACAGGACCTGTATGTACATGCGCGCTCATGGAGAGCCAATCCTCAACCCAAATGTAAGGTCTATGGTCATCAAACTCCAAGCAAACAAAAAGGTAATGTAAGAAGCAGCGATATAAAGTATACCACAAGGCTCCATGGTCGAACAACACAACCACACTGATCATAGGATGCCAAGAAATTACTAGGATGTATATCATAACATCAAAGAAGGCTCACCATACTAACAAGTCAATTAAGTTTACGAGAATCAATGATGGATTATATAAAAGGGTCACAAAATAAGGAATATCTTAGAATCTAAAAATAAATAGACCAATGATATGAATATTTAGAATCTCGAATAACCCAAACAGCAAACCAAATAGTGACAACAACAATAGAACGTTGAATGGAATGGAACAAGCAAAAGTCGGGTCACTTACCTCACAATTCAACACCCCAAGATAGACTCACCCTATTCCAGCTCCTAATTCACGCAAAAAGGAACCCACTGATCAAAACATAACCTCAATCAGATACTAAAATATAACCCCAATGAAATAATACCCTATTAATCAAGCAATTCTCCAATCCACAAAGACAAACATGACATCCTCACTACAAACCCTAAATTAACACAATAAATACAACTCTCTAATTCTTATTTATCTAGTCCCAAAAACATATTCACATCTCAGCCCCAAATCATAATTTTGATTCAAAACTGAAATAAAACAACCCTAGACGAAGAATAACAATGAAAAGAATAAGAATCTTTACCCAATACAGCACGAAAATTATTCGATGAAGATTTCCCAATTTTTCCAAATCTTCCCTTGATTTCCCCCTATTTTTTCTCCTCGAAATGAGTCTCGGCGACTCTCTCTCTCTCTCACTCGCAATAAATCACCAACACCACCGACTATCCATTATTAAAAACTTTGGATTCCATCAAATTACAAAAAAGCCCTTCCACTAAACTTTGCGCAGTCTCAACTCAAACAGCCATATCGTCTCGTAGGAAAGTCCACTTCAGATGATACAACTTCTATTGGAAAGATAACGAATATATCTACAGCTTCTATGTTTAGACCAAGATCAGAAGAAGCATCCAACTATATCAAAAATAATTACGAACAGAAGACCTCGCGATTTCTTCTTCTAAGGGCAGAAATGGTAAAACAGTCATAACTTTTCTAATATAACTCCAAATAATGTCAAACTAATTTTATATGAAAAGTGACTCAAAAATGAAGATTTCATATGTTGAGCATGAATTTCAAATATGCCTTGAACATACTTTTCAAAAATTAAACCAATGCAAGACTTCGACAGTAATAAGGACCAAAAACTCAAAAACATAAAATTATCCTATTCTGCAATCCAAACACATAAATATTAGCATAAACCGGCATAAAAAAGTTCGGGTTGTTGCAAGAATGTTACAAATAATGTCGATTAGGTTATTTACAACAAAACAACATAAAATGGAAAGGAACAAACAAATTTCAATAGGATCACTTACCTTACAATTCATAACCCCAAACTGGACTCACCCTATTCCAGCTCTTAATCCATGAAGAGAGGAATCCACTGATCAAAATATAACCTCAATCAGATACTAAAATATAACCCCATTAATCACGCAATTCCCAAATCCACCAAGACAAACATGACATCCCTACTACAAATCCTAAATTAACACAATAAAAACAACTCTCTAATTCTTATTTATCTAGCCCCAAAAATATATTCATATTTCAGCCCCAAATCACAAATTTGATACAAAATTGAAATAAAACAACCATATATGAAGAATAACGGTGAAAAGAACAAGAATCTTTACCCCATGCATCACGAAAATTGCTCGATGAAGCTTTTCCTAATTTTCCTTGATTTCCCCTTTTTATTTCACACCGAACATAAGCCTCGGATGCTCTCCCACCGCCAAATATAACCAACCCCACCAACTATCACATTTAAATGAATCTTTGGATTCCACAAAATTATAGAAATATTCTTCTACTAAAATCTGTGCAGCCTGCCTCAACTCGAACCGCTATAACTTCTTTTGGAAAAATCCACTTCAGATACAACTTCTGTTGGAACAAGGAATAGGGGGGTGAGCGAAGAGTGTAATACAGATGATAATCAAAGAATGTAACATGGCGGGATGTCGGAAGGCGCGAGCAACAGGATCATATAATTGAGATCCTTTGTGCTCATTACTATACCCAAGGAAGACACACATAGCTGAACGAATAGACAATTTGGTACGCTCAACAGGAGAAAGGATGACAAAATACGTGCAACAAAAAACAGGGAGACGTGAATATAGAAATGCTCTTCCACTAAAATTTGTGCAGCCTCAACTCGAACCGCTATAACTTCTTGTAGGAAAATCCACTTCAGATACAACTTCTGTTGGAACGATAACGAAAATATCTACAATTTCTTTGTTTAAGCCAACATCTGAAAAAGCCTCCAACTATATTTAAAATAGCGACGAACAGAAGACCTCACGATTTCTTCTTTTAATGGCAGAAAAGATAAAACAATCATAACTTTTCAAATGTTAGAGTCATATTTATTTTAACAGTGGTGATATCTGGGCCCCAAATCACAAGCCCCATTCATAAGCCCCATGATGTGTCATCACCTTATTGGTTGGTTTTGATTGGTTTGTTGACTTTTGAAAAAGTGTAAAATGATAAAATACGGATATGCCCTTCATTGAAAATAGATTTCATTGACCCAAATCCCCTTTTTTTCTCATAATAATCTTTCACATTAATTTGAATTTGCTTATTTTAAAATTTACGTATTTTGAAAAAATATATCCCACTCTAAAATTTGGTTATTTCAAAATTTAAATTTTAAAATTCTTATGAAATTTACACTAAAACTTACCTAACATATACAAAAATTACCTAAATTACTTTTCATCAAAATTACACCAAAATTATCTAAATAACAAAAAAAATGTTATGATTTTTTTTTATGATTATAACTGTTACAAAATGTAACAGAAATGTATAAATGTAAATATAACAATCTTATGATTGTATAACTGTATAAATGTAACAGAATGTAATAGTGTTGCATAAATATAACATAAATCTGTGATTGTGACAGTTTATGACATTCATGTTAAAAAAATGTTGTAGAAACAAAAAAAGATGAGAAAGAATGTAGCATACGCCCTGTAAACCAAATAATCATGAATAATAATATGATTGATCATTAAAATATCCATGAATTCGTATGTTAAATAACATTATGTTGTTACAAGACTGTTACATTTCAAATGTAACAAAAAAAAAACTATATATTGCTTAAATATGTGCCTTTTGCATCAAATCACATTATTCATTAACTGTTACATTTATAAATACAATGTTAATCAATGCACAGATTCCACAATGTAAATATAACAAAACAATACACAACCTGACTCACGATTACTTCACATTCTCCGTCTCCAATTATTTCCTTGCTTTTGTGGTTATCCCGGAGAGTCCATGTCTGAGACCACCACCGCCACCACCCGCGTTTCAAGAGCTCGAACTTTTATGTTCTGCGAGATCGTCGTCTTCGTAGAATGGCTAAGAACAGACGAAATCATTAAAGCTGAAATACTCATTAAAACCATCATCACAGCAGAAACTGAATCAATCATTATAGAGACTGCCGCCACCGTTGCTACACACATGCACAATTTTTGTTACATTTCAAATGTAACAAAAATCATCAACTGAAACGCGGATGACAAAAAAAAAAAGGATTTTCATTCCTCTATATTTAAAGATGTAAATAGTTTGACAATTGATCATCACAGATAAAATTTTAATTTCGAACATTATTTTCATTACAAAAATGGTCAAAGATGATAAAAAAACGATTGACATACCTGATCCGGCAATCATTGATGGCAGATCCAAATCCATAGCGAGCAAATAAAAGTTTTCAAACTTCACAAGAATACAAAAATCGAGGAGAGCTAAAACGGTTTCATTGTATAATAATGGTTTTTTATTTGCTCTAGGAAGAAAATGATCTACAATTACAAATCCTAAGAGATCGGTAGTTGTGAATCTCCATAATATACGATTGAGATAAGGATTAATTGTTGACTCCTTAAAATTCTAACCGTCAAGATCCTAAAAGAATCACAAAGGTATTATTGACATTCTGAAGTTGTCACATAATGGGGCCTGTGAAAATGGAGCTTATAAAACATTATTGTTATTTTAAGGAATGGTTCTCTACATGATTTTATCACTTCACCTTCTTCAAAGAGAGGGGAGGTGCTTACCAACTAAATTTCAGTGTCATATTAAGTTCAACTCCAACTTTGACTCAACCCATCCAAAGTTCCACCTTCATGATAGATTCAAGTTCAATTCCAACCCAAATACTAAAAGGATAATTTGATATAAAAAAAATTGATTTTAAAAGATAAATTATCTTAATTTTAAGAAATAAAAAATCGATCAATTTTAATTCGCATTTATCAAAATGCAGAGAAAAAGTGAAGACAAACATTCTTTTAGCCAAAAGAAAAAAATCTCATTTACATTATAAAATCAGATAACTGTCACATTTTAAAATGTCAACGGTAAAGCAGTTAAAGCTTGAGGTTTTGGTTCTTTTGGGAACCCATGCCTTGACAGATAGAATGCAACGTTTCTATAGATCGTTGAGAGCATCTTTTTTGTTGTAATGGTATCCCAGGCACAGGTCACGCGGATTTTAGGAGGCATCTATGCAAGCCCAAATCCTGAAGTCAGGTCTTTCTATGGACCGAAATTTCAGAAGTCTTATCTATTGGTTTGTCGGCATTGTTGGCAGGAGATTTCAATACCTTGTTAGGTCCAGGTGACAAACGTGGGGGTATCCCTTTCAGAACCTTCACAGATATCATAAGAGTTCAGATTTTTTTATCGTAGGAGAATCAACTAAAACCTCTTGAAATGAAAGGCGGACCATATACTTGGTGTAATAATAAATGAGGGGGTGCTGGCATACTTAAATAATTTAATCAACACCATTAAATCACTCAATTACAAAAATATATCTCATTATAAAATTTATATATAAAATACCAAAAAAGTATATTTATTTTTGTATCAACAAAAATATATATAGGTATTCAAGTCGATTTCAACAAAAAATGATAATTTTATTTCATTCCACTGCATCATCACAACACAAACACAGAAATGCGCGCGCACGGTACAACCTCTTAAAAAATAAAAATAAGAAGTTCAACCCTCAGTCCTTAGTCCTTAGTCCTTACTCAGACCGACATGTCCCTGAAACCCTTCTTCTGCAGCTTCCCGGACCCAACCCTCGGAATCTCCCCAAACACAAGCTTCCTCGGCACCATCTTCTCGGGCATCCTCTCCTTACAGTACCCAATAATCCCCTCCGCGTCCCCAACCTTCCCCTCCTTCAGCTTCACAACCGCGCAAGGCACCTGCCCAAGCTCCTCATCCTTCACCCCAACCACCGCCGCCTCGAACACGTCCGGGTGACTATACAACACCTTCTCTATGTCAACCGTGCTCAGGTACTCCCCGCCTGACACAATCGCGTCCACCTTCCTGTCCTTCATCTCGATGTACCCGTCCGGGTGCTTCACCGCCAGGTCCCCGTGTCGGAACCAACCTCCCTCGAATGCCCTCTCCGACTTCGCCCGGTCCTTGTAGTACCCAAGCAAGACATTGTTTCCGCGCAGCATGACTTCACCGACGGTGACCCCGTCCGCGGGCACAGACCGCATCGTCATGGGGTCCTTCACGTCGACCTCCTCCATCAGCGGGTGCTTGAGCCCGTGCCGCGCTTTGAGGCACGCGCGCTCGTAGGGCGGGAGCGTGTCCCACTCCTCGGGACGCCAGTAGTTCAACGTGGCCACGCCGTAGGTCTCACTGCAGCCATAGCAGTGGAGGACACGGAAACCCATTGACTCGAGCTCGAGTACTACCTGTTCGAATTCAAAGTTGCAAATCAAAAAATAGAAGATCAGACCACCATCAAAGAAAGGAAAGAAAATAGAGATTAAATAATTAATTTTATATTATGTCTAATATCAAATAATTAGGTGAATAAGTACGAGAGTTATTTAATTATAAGTATTATTTGATATACATAACCATAAATTACTCTTTATTACGTGGGGAATAATTTAGTACATACATGCATGAATATAATATATATAGGCCATGTTTTGATAATGTTTTACTTGTCCTAATTGTTACATTGGAATTTTGCTCTATTTTCTTATATTATCTTGGTTCTTCAAGTTACAACACCCTACGTAAATACAAAGATGTGAATGGGTTATGTATAAATTAAATTCAATCAATAAAAGAAGGTGGGTGAATTTCCCTGGTATCTTTTTAAGTGAGTGGTGTCAGGTGTGGTGTGTTAGAAAGGGTTCGGTGAGAGTGGTAATGTGTATTAGAAACACCCATTGTCATCAAAAGGATACCAACACTACCTGCGGTGGCGGGGGACCTCCCCCTGTCATCATCTCCACGCGGTGCGGGAGCGGTTTCCGATCCTCCTCGGACGCGCGCGCAAGCATGTTGAGGAGGCTCGGGGGCCCGCCGAGATGGGTAACGCCGTGACGTGTGATGTCGTCGAAGATGGATTTGGCAGAGAAGCTGCGTTGGCAGATGTTGGTGCCGCCCACCGCGGGCATGGCCCAGCAGAAGGTCCAGCCGTTGCAGTGGAACATCGGCACGGTCCAGAGGTACGTTGGGCGCGGGATCATCTCGTTGACGAGGATCGACGCGATCGCGTTCAAGTACGCGCCGCGGTGGCTGTACACGACCGGCTTCGGCGTTGCGGTCGTGCCCGACGTGAACGTGAGCGATATCGCCTCGCACTCGTCCTCCGGATACTTGATTTCAAACTCCGCGTAGGAGTCCGCGGCGCGCACCAAGGACTCGTAATCCGCGCGCGCAGGCTCAGATTCGGGTTCGGATTTGGCGGAGTCTGGGTCCGAGATGTGAACCAATGTGGGTGGGTTGGGGACGGTTTGGAGGGCTTCTTGGGTGAGGCGGAGGAACTGGTGGTCGACGAAGAGGAACTTCGGCGCGACATTAGTGAGGACGTCGGAGAGCGTTTGAGCATCGTAGTAGTGGTTGATGATGCAGAGGACTGCCTGGGCCATTGGGACGCTGAAGTGCATCTCGTATGTCGCGTGGATGTTCGGGGCGATCACAGCAACCTGATGATTAAAACAGTTTAATAAAATTTGATTCTTTGAAAGCTCACTTTCTCCGTTTTTGAAAAATATATTTTGCATAATAGAAACTGAAATAAACTTTTTAATTAAGTAGATTTTTTTCCAAAATAGTTTAAAAATTGTTTAGCTTGTTGATTTTTTTAAATGTAAAATTGTGTTTAAATGGGTTTCCAATCGGACACTGTGGTTTTTGTTTCAATAACTACCTTTTTTTATATAATAAAAGAACAAGTTTCAATAGCTACCTTACAACAAGGGAATTTTAATTATCACATAATCTTATACATATAATAACAACTAAACATAAAATTATGTAATCCAAACTTGATTAACAAGGACTCACAATGTCGCCTTTGGACACACCCATCTGAGTGAGAGCCGTGGCGAGCCTGAGACATCGCTCATATGTCTCAGACCAAGTGAACTTTGCCGGACCGTCGATGATGGAGGTCCGGTCTCCGTAGACTGACGCCGCCCTCTTGAGGAAGCTTATCGGGGTCAGCGGAACGTAGTTTGCCGGGCACCGGATAGTACCTTCCATGGTGGAGACTGGAGAGTGAGATGAACAAAAAAAAAAGAATACAAAGAGAATTCACTTGATTTTCAGAGGTCTCTCTGTATTAGCTAATGCTGCCTTTCTTCTTCTTATTGGTAGTCTGATGGAGGGAGGGATTTTATAGGGAGGTCTAGTGAGAGTTATCCTTGCAAGACTTGGATTTCGAAATCTTTCAAATTTTGGCACGTTGGATTTATTTGTAAGATTTTCTTTTTCATTTATGACATTTGGCATGAATTAGATACGGTCTTATGATTATCCACATTGGTATTTTTTTTAAATGATACTTAGACCTTTTATAACTTAGCGAGACACTTATAAAGGGTCCGAATACTGAGTTAGAACGAAAAGAAAACAAGTCCTAAAAGAAAAGATCTAAAGAGAGACACGATGTAAATCTAAGGGTGCGTTTGGTTGCGCGATTGCAAAACTGATTCTACAGGAATCTGCGATTGCAAACCTGATTATGCAGGAAGCTCACTTTCTCAGCTTTTTGAAATCGCAGCTTTTGGACATTATTTGCCTGCAATCGCTGGGTTTAAAACTGCGATTATAAAACTGTTTGGTTGCGCGATTGCAAACGCAGCTTCCTGTAATCGCAATCGCTGCGCAATCGCGCAACCAAACACACCCTAAGAAAAACTTAAATTTAGATTTTGTTTGAGTAGTTAATATGCATGAATAAAGATAAGACTCGCATTTGATATAAAAAATAAAAAGATTGTTTTGCTTGAATAGGATGTGTTAATGTTGTACAAATTTCCGTGGAGATAACTTTTGATCAAGTAGATGAGCAGATCTGCAAAGTTGAAAGATCTGATGCAAGTAAATCGAAGGATATTTTGTAATTGTATATGTTATTTGTTTAAAGAGAAGATGAACATGACTTTACAACCAAATTCAATGGAAATCCAATCCATTTATTGAATGATGAGAATTAGATGTCCAACCATAGCACGCCTTGTAATGGGACACCTCCCACAGAGAGAGGCACATGATCAATTCTTACTTCTAGCAAGAAAAAATATGGTAAAGTCCAGCTGGGCTGGGCTTGTTCATGGACCTAGGTCCAGTTTAGGTTGTTTATGAAGTACTTGTAGTCTCTCTAGGGCTGTTAAGTTTGTAATCACCCTATGGGACATGTTAGCTGTAATTTGTAGGCCTCGATTATATATAAAAAAAATTTAAAAAAAATTAGTTTTTCATGTGAGAGTGATGCAAATATTGTGGTTCATCACCCAACTTTATCTATCTTTTAGAAAAAACAGTAAAATACCGATTAACCTTTCAAAAATTAATATATCCATATAACACCATGTAATATTTTATTAAATTCAAAATACCCTATATTGTTACACTCTATATCCCAATGTAGGGTTAACTTACACATGTAAATTCCGAGTACTCCCCCAACCCCTAGCAAATGATTCATTCCATCATATGCAATTCACAGGGGGTTATATGTAATTTTTCAAATTAAAAATCCCCATCTTGGCCACCTCCGGCGCCGCTCGAAGACCTCCGCTGCCACCTCCCTCGCATCCACCGTACACCATCCACCATATCTGCATTATAATATAGGCAGCCTAATCAACCAAACCCATTTAGATCTCCCTTTCCACATATCTCTTTATATATCAACATATATATCATTGAAAATGAAATCCAAAACGCACAAACACACCCTCTCTTTGATCATATTCTATGGAATATTATCATTCTGTTCACAGAGACTGACCTCAAAGGATTATATGTTTAACCATGATAGATTCTAGGTATTATATGGATAGATCAATTTGAGGGGGTTATTTGTACTTCGCTGATTTTTTAGGGGGTTATATGCATTTTGCTTCATTTTTTTAACTTAAAAAATTATTTTAGAAAATAAATAATATGTGTGATGTATGCCTGTAACTAATGCAATTAGGGATGCTATTTGAAATGGTTGACATGATCTAATGCAATTTTGACGTGGTTTCGAATTAAGATGTTAGCAATTGGGAGTCAGGTTCAACTCAAATCCGATATTAAATAAACCTGACATAATTCTAATTAGATTTGTGTTGAGGGCTAGGTTCAACTTGAAGCCCATGGATGAGGGATAATGATACTATGTACACACTTTTTTTTGGTCCCGGTCAAAATAAAGTCACATAGTACCTCTTTAGCGATCTAGTGAGTTATATATTTTATTTAACATTTGTTAAACAAATGATCCATTCAATTCAAAATGGTACAACATATAATTTTTTTCAAAAAACATATCTCATTAGGCGAGGTTTTACTACTTTTAAAAAAATTAAAACATATACGGACTATCTGTAGGTCCATATTTGAACAATATCTAACATTCATCCTTTTAAATTTTCAATTCAAATTTCAATATTTAAGATAAAATTTATATTTTTCTTAAAATCTCTCCTCTCATTTAGCTACATTAGAGCTGATTACTCTCTGTTTTAACTACTATAAAATTCCAATCCTTTAAAAGAACATTGTTTCGAGAATCAAATTATTTTATTTTAAATTCGATATGAGCTAAACTTGAATCCAAACCGCACCGATTGTGTTTAAGTTGACCTCTCATTTGTTAGTCATATTTTTTTTAAGGAATGGTTCTCTACATGATTTAAACCCTTCGCCTACTTCAAAAAGAGGGGAGGTGCTTACCGACAAAATTTCAGTGTCATACCTTCATGATAGATTCAAGTTCAATTCCAACCCAAATACTAAAAGGGTAATTTGATATAAAAAAAAATGATTTTGAAAGATAAATTATCTTTATTTTAAGAAATAAAAAATCCATCAATTTTAATTCGCATTTATCAAAATGCAGGCAAAAAGTGAAGACAAACATTCTTTTAGCCAAAAGAAAAAAATCTCATTTACATTATAAAATCAGATAACTGTCACATTTTAAAATGTCTTTTATATTTTATAACAAACATAAGAAATATAATTATCTCTAATGCAAGATCTTGACAACCCTAAGACGCATGCATGCCCCCCGAGTTTGTGTCGGCAGCCTCCGGCGAATGGAACCACCAAAACAAAAGAAAAAACAACTTCAACATTTTACATATATTTTCTGGATTCTCCGATGCATTAAAACAACGCTTCTCAAAAGCACCCCCGGCGTAACCCAACACAGCGTTCCCGGCCTTCCAACCAAACGGACACTTACAATGTCAATGATAAAACAGTTAAAGCTAGAGGTTTTGGTTCTTTAGGGAACTCATGCCTTGACAGATAGAATGCAACGTTTCTATAGATCGTTGGGAGCATCTTTTTTGTTGTAATGGTATCCCAGGCACAGGTCACGCGGATTTTAGGAGGCATCTATGCAAGCCTAGATCCTGAAGTCGGGTCTTTCCTATGGACCCAAAATTCAGAAGTCTTATCTACTGGTTTGTCAGCATTGTTGGCAGAAGAGTTCAATGCTTTGTTAGGTCCGGGTGATAAACGTGGGGGTACCCCTTTCAGAATCTTAACAGATGTCATAGAGTTAAGATTTTTTTTATCGCAGGAGAATCAACTACAACCTCTTGAAATGAAAGGCGGATCATATACTTGGTGTAATAATAAATGAGGGGGTGCTGGTATACTTAAATAATTTAATCAACACCATTAAATCACTCAATCACAAAAGTATTCTTAAATATATTTTTTTTTGGTATATTGCAATATAATATTTATTTTTCAAATACCAAAAAAGTATATATATTTTTGTATCAACAAAAATATATATGTAGGTATTCAAGTCGATTTCAACAAAAAATGATAATTTTATTTCATTCCACTGCATCATCACAACACAAACACAGAAATGCGCGCGCACGGTACAACCTCTTAAAAAATATAAAAATAAGAAGTTCAACCCTCAGTCCTTAGTCCTTACTCAGACCGACATGTCCCTGAAACCCTTCTTCTGCAGCTTCCCGGACCCAACCCTCGGAATCTCCCCAAACACAAGCTTCCTCGGCACCATCTTCTCGGGCATCCTCTCCTTACAGTACCCAATAATCCCCTCCGCGTCCCCAACCTTCCCCTCCTTCAGCTTCACAACCGCGCAAGGCACCTGCCCAAGCTCCTCATCCTTCACCCCAACCACCGCCGCCTCGAACACGTCCGGGTGACTATACAACACCTTCTCTATGTCAACCGTGCTCAGGTACTCCCCGCCTGACACAATCGCGTCCACCTTCCTGTCCTTCATCTCGATGTACCCGTCCGGGTGCTTCACCGCCAGGTCCCCGTGTCGGAACCAACCTCCCTCGAATGCCCTCTCCGACTTCGCCCGGTCCTTGTAGTACCCAAGCAAGACATTGTTTCCGCGCAGCATGACTTCACCGACGGTGACCCCGTCCGCGGGCACAGACCGCATCGTCATGGGGTCCTTCACGTCGACCTCCTCCATCAGCGGGTGCTTGAGCCCGTGCCGCGCTTTGAGGCACGCGCGCTCGTAGGGCGGGAGCGTGTCCCACTCCTCGGGACGCCAGTAGTTCAACGTGGCCACGCCGTAGGTCTCACTGCAGCCATAGCAGTGGAGGACACGGAAACCCATTGACTCGAGCTCGAGTACTACCTGTTCGAATTCAAAGTTGCAAATCAAAAAATAGAAGATCAGACCACCATCAAAGAAGGAAAGAAAATAGAGATTAAATAATTAATTTTATATTATGTCTAATATCAAATAATTAGGTGAATAAGTACGAGAGTTATTTAATTATAAGTATTATTTGATATACATAACCATAAATTACTCTTTATTACGTGGGGAATAATTTAGTACATACATGCATGAATATAATATATATAGGCCATGTTTTGATAATGTTTTACTTGTCCTAATTGTTAGATTGGAATTTTGCTCTATTTTCTTATATTATCTTGGTTCTTCAAGTTACAACACCCTACGTAAATACAAAGATGTGAATGGGTTATGTATAAATTAAATTCAATCAATAAAAGAAGGTGGGTGAATTTCCCTGGTATCTTTTTAAGTGAGTGGTGTCAGGTGTGGTGTGTTAGAAAGGGTTCGGTGAGAGTGGTAATGTGTATTAGAAACACCCATTGTCATCAAAAGGATACCAACACTACCTGCGGTGGCGGGGGACCTCCCCCTGTCATCATCTCCACGCGGTGCGGGAGCGGTTTCCGATCCTCCTCGGACGCGCGCGCAAGCATGTTGAGGAGGCTCGGGGGCCCGCCGAGATGGGTAACGCCGTGACGTGTGATATCGTCGAATACGGATTTGGCAGAGAAGCTGCGTTGGCAGATGTTGGTGCCGCCCACCGCGGGCATGGCCCAGCAGAAGGTCCAGCCGTTGCAGTGGAACATCGGCACGGTCCAGAGGTACGTTGGGCGCGGGATCATCTCGTTGACGAGGATCGACGCGATCGCGTTCAAGTACGCGCCGCGGTGGCTGTACACGACCGGCTTCGGCGTTGCGGTCGTGCCCGACGTGAACGTGAGCGATATCGCCTCGCACTCGTCCTCCGGATACTTGATTTCAAACTCCGCGTAGGAGTCCGCGGCGCGCACCAAGGACTCGTAATCCGCGCGCGCAGGCTCAGATTCGGGTTCGGATTTGGCGGAGTCTGGGTCCGAGATGTGAACCAATGTGGGTGGGTTGGGGACGGTTTGGAGGGCTTCTTGGGTGAGGCGGAGGAACTGGTGGTCGACGAAGAGGAACTTCGGCGCGACATTAGTGAGGACGTCGGAGAGCGTTTGAGCATCGTAGTAGTGGTTGATGATGCAGAGGACTGCCTGGGCCATTGGGACGCTGAAGTGCATCTCGTATGTCGCGTGGATGTTCGGGGCGATCACAGCAACCTGATGATTAAAATAGTTTAATAAAATTTGATTATCCGAAAGCTCACTTTCTCCGTTTTTGAAAAATATATTTTGGATAATAGAAACTGAAATAAACTTTTTAATTAAGTAGATTTTTTCCCAAAATAGTTTAAAAATATGTTTAGCTTTGTTGATCTTTTTAAATGTAAAATTGGGTTTAATTGGGTTTCCAATCGGACACTGTGGTTTTTGTTTCAATAACTACCTTTTTTTATATAATAAAAGAACAAGTTTCAATAGCTACCTTACAACAAGGGAATTTTAATTATCACATAATCTTATACATATAATAACAACTAAACATAAAATTATGTAATCCAAACTTGATTAACAAGGACTCACAATGTCGCCTTTGGACACACCCATCTGAGTGAGAGCTGTGGCGAGCCTGAGACATCGCTCATATGTCTCAGACCAAGTGAACTTTGCCGGACCGTCGATGATTGAGGTCCGGTCTCCATAGACTGACGCTGCCCTCTTGAGGAAGCTTATCGGGGTCAGCGGAACGTAGTTTGCCGGGCACCGGATAGTACCTTCCATGGTGGAGACTGGAGAGTGAGATGAACACAAAAAAAAAGAATACAAAGAGAATTCACTTGATTTTCAGAGGTCTGTCTGTATTAGCTAATTGTGCCTTTCTTCTTCTTATTGGTAGTCTGATGGAGGGAGGGATTTTATAGGGAGGTCTAGTGAGAGTTATCCTTGCAAGACTTGGATTTCGAAATCTTTCAAATTTTGGCACGTTGGATTTATTTGTAAGATTTTCTTTTTCATTTATGACATTTGGCATGAATTAGATACGATCTTATGATTATCCACATTGGTATTTTTTTAAAATGATACTTAGACCTTTTATAACTTAGCGAGACACTAATAAAGGGTCCGAATACTGAGTTAGAATGAAAAGAAAACAAGTCCTAAAAGAAAAGATCTAAAGAGAGACACGATGTAAATCTAAGAAAAACTTAAATTTAGATTTTGTTTGAGTAGTTAATATGCATGAATAAAGATAAGACTCGCATTTAATATAAAAAATAAAAAATTATTTTGCTTGAATAGGATGTGTTAATGTTGTACAAATTTCCGTGGAGATAACTTTTGATCAAGTAGATGAGCAGATCTGCAAAGTTGAAAGATCTAATGCAAGTAAATAGAAGGATCTTTTGTAATTGTATATGTTATTTGTTTAAAGAGAAGATGAACATGACTTTACAACCAGATTCAATGGAAATCCAATCCATTTATTGAATGATGAGAATTAGATGGCGAACCATAGCACGCCTTGTAATGGAACACCTCCCACAGAGAGAGGCACATGATCAATTCTTACTTCTAGCAAGAAAAAATATGGTAAAGTCCAGCTGGGCTGGGCTTGTTCATGGACCTAGGTCCAGTTTAGGTTGTTTATGAAAGTACTTGTAGTCTCTCTAGGGCTGTTAAGTTTGTAATCACCCTATGGGACATGTTAGCTGTAATTTGTAGGCCTCGATTATATAAAAAAAATTAAAAAAAAATTAGTTTTTCATGTGAGAGTGATGCAAATATTGTGGTTGATCACCCAACTTTATCTATCTTTTAGAAAAAAACAGTAAAATACCGATTAACCTTTCAAAAATTAATATATCCATATAACACCATGTAATATTTTATTAAATTCAAAATACCCTATATTGTTACACTCTATATCCCAATGTAGGGTTAACTTACACATGTAAATTCCGAGTACGCCCCCAACCCCTAGCAAATGATTCATTCCATCATATGCAATGCACAGGGGGTTATATGTAATTTTTTCAAATTAAAAATCCCCATCTTGGCCACCTCCGGCGCCGCTCGAAGACCTCCGCTGCCACCTCCCTCGCATCCATCGTACACCATCCACCATATCTGCATTATAATATAGGCAGCCTAATCAACCAAACCCATTTAGATCTCCCTTTCCACATATCTCTTTATATATCATTGAAAATGAAATCCAAAAACGCACAAACACACCCTCTCTTTGATCATATTCTATGGAATATTATCATTCTGTTCACAGAGACTGACCTCAAAGGATTATATGTTTAACCATGATAGATTCTAGGTATTATATGGATAGATCAATTTGAGGGGGTTATTTGTACTTCGCTGATTTTTTAGGGGGTTATATGCATTTTGCTTCATTTTTTTAACTTAAAAAATTATTTTAGCAAATAAATAATATGTGTGATGTATGCCTGTAACTAATGCAATTAGGGATGCTATTTGAAATGGTTGACATGATCTAATGCAATTTTGACGTGGTTTCGAATTAAGATGTTAGCAATTGGGAGTCAGGTTCAACTCAATTCCGATATTAAATAAACCTGACATAATTCTAATTAGATTTGTGTTGAGGGCTAGGTTCAACTTGAAGCCCATGGATGAGGGATAATGATACTATGTACACACTTTTTTTTGGTCCCGGTCAAAATAAAGTCACATAGTACCTCTTTAACGATCTAGTGAGTTATATATTTTATTTAACATTTGTTAAACAAATTATCCATTCCATTCAAAATGGTACAACATATAATTTTTTTCAAAAAACATATCTCATTAGACGAGGTTTTACTAATTTTAAAAAAATTAAAACATATACGGACTGTCTGTAGGTCCATATTTGAACAATATCTAACATTAATCCTTTTAAATTTTCAATTCAAATTTCAATATTTAAGATAAAATTTATATTTTTCTTAAAATCTCTCCTCTCATTTAGCTACATTAGAGCTGATTACTCTCTGTTTTAACTACTATAAATTCCAATCCTTTAAAAGAACATTGTTTCGAGAATCAAATTATTTTATTTTAAATTCGATATGAGCTAAACTTGAATCCAAACCGCACCCGATTGTGTTTAAGTTGACCTCTCATTTGTTAGAGTCATATTTTTTTTTAAGGAATGGTTCTCTACATGATTTAAACCCTTCGCCTACTTCAAACAGAGGGGAGGTGCTTACCGACAAAATTTCAGTGTCATATTAAGTTTAACTCTAACTTTGACTCAACCCATCCAAAGTTCCACCTTCATGATAGATTCGAGTTCAATTCCAACCCAAATACTAAAAGGGTAATTTGATATAAAAAAATGATTTTGAAAGATAAATTATCTTTATTTTAAGAAATAAAAAATCCATCAATTTTAATTCGCATTTATCAAAATGCAGGCAAAAAGTGAAGACAAACATTCTTTTAGCCAAAAGAAAAAAATCCCATTTACATTATAAAATCAGATAACTGTCACATTTTAAAATGTCTTTTATATTTTATAACAAACATAAGAAATATAATTATCTCTAATGCAAGATCTTGACAACCCTAAGACGCATGCATGCCCCCCGAGTTTGTGTCGGCAGCCTCCGGCGAATGGAACCACCAAAACAAAAGAAAAAACAACTTCAACATTTTACATATTTTTTCTGGCTTCTCCAATGCATTAAAACAACGCTTCTCAAAAGCACCCCCGGCGTAACCCAACACAGCGTTCCCGGCCTTCCAACCAAACGGACACTTACAATGTCAATGATAAAACAGTTAAAGCTAGAGGTTTTGGTTCTATAGGGAACTCATGCCTTGACAGATAGAATGCAACGTTTCTATAGATCGTTGGGAGCATCTTTTTTGTTGTAATGGTATCCCAGGCACAGGTCACGCGGATTTTAGGAGGCATCTATGCAAGCCTAGATCCTGAAGTCGGGTCTTTCCTATGGACCCAAAATTCAGAAGTCTTATCTATTGGTTTGTCAGCATTGTTGGTAGAAGAGTTCAATGCTTTGTTAGGTCCGGGTGATAAACGTGGGGGTACCCCTTTCAGAATCTAAACAGATGTCATAGAGTTAAGATTTTTTTTATCGCAGGAGAATCAACTACAACCTCTTGAAATGAAAGGCGGATCATATACTTGGTGTAATAATAAATGAGGGGGTGCTGGTATACTTAAATAATTTAATCAACACCATTAAATCACTCAATCACAAAAGTATTCTTAAATTATTATTTTTTTGGTATATTGCAATATAATATTTATTTTTCAAATACCAAAAAAGTATATATATTTTTGTATCAACAAAAATATATATGTAGGTATTCAAGTCGATTTCAACAAAAAAATGATAATTTTATTTCATTCCACTGCATCATCACAACACAAACACAGAAATGCGCGCGCACGGTACAACCTCTTAAAAAATAAAAATAAGAAGTTCAACCCTCAGTCCTTAGTCCTTACTCAGACCGACATGTCCCTGAAACCCTTCTTCTGCAGCTTCCCGGACCCAACCCTCGGAATCTCCCCAAACACAAGCTTCCTCGGCACCATCTTCTCGGGCATCCTCTCCTTACAGTACCCAATAATCCCCTCCGCGTCCCCAACCTTCCCCTCCTTCAGCTTCACAACCGCGCAAGGCACCTGCCCAAGCTCCTCATCCTTCACCCCAACCACCGCCGCCTCGAACACGTCCGGGTGACTATACAACACCTTCTCTATGTCAACCGTGCTCAGGTACTCCCCGCCTGACACAATCGCGTCCACCTTCCTGTCCTTCATCTCGATGTACCCGTCCGGGTGCTTCACCGCCAGGTCCCCGTGTCGGAACCAACCTCCCTCGAATGCCCTCTCCGACTTCGCCCGGTCCTTGTAGTACCCAAGCAAGACATTGTTTCCGCGCAGCATGACTTCACCGACGGTGACCCCGTCCGCGGGCACAGACCGCATCGTCATGGGGTCCTTCACGTCGACCTCCTCCATCAGCGGGTGCTTGAGCCCGTGCCGCGCTTTGAGGCACGCGCGCTCGTAGGGCGGGAGCGTGTCCCACTCCTCGGGACGCCAGTAGTTCAACGTGGCCACGCCGTAGGTCTCACTGCAGCCATAGCAGTGGAGGACACGGAAACCCATTGACTCGAGCTCGAGTACTACCTGTTCGAATTCAAAGTTGCAAATCAAAAAATAGAAGATCAGACCACCATCAAAGAAGGAAAGAAAATAGAGATTAAATAATTAATTTTATATTATGTCTAATATCAAATAATTAGGTGAATAAGTACGAGAGTTATTTAATTATAAGTATTATTTGATATACATAACCATAAATTACTCTTTATTACGTGGGGAATAATTTAGTACATACATGCATGAATATAATATATATAGGCCATGTTTTGATAATGTTTTACTTGTCCTAATTGTTAGATTGGAATTTTGCTCTATTTTCTTATATTATCTTGGTTCTTCAAGTTACAACACCCTACGTAAATACAAAGATGTGAATGGGTTATGTATAAATTAAATTCAATCAATAAAAGAAGGTGGGTGAATTTCCCTGGTATCTTTTTAAGTGAGTGGTGTCAGGTGTGGTGTGTTAGAAAGGGTTCGGTGAGAGTGGTAATGTGTATTAGAAACACCCATTGTCATCAAAAGGATACCAACACTACCTGCGGTGGCGGGGGACCTCCCCCTGTCATCATCTCCACGCGGTGCGGGAGCGGTTTCCGATCCTCCTCGGACGCGCGCGCAAGCATGTTGAGGAGGCTCGGGGGCCCGCCGAGATGGGTAACGCCGTGACGTGTGATATCGTCGAATACGGATTTGGCAGAGAAGCTGCGTTGGCAGATGTTGGTGCCGCCCACCGCGGGCATGGCCCAGCAGAAGGTCCAGCCGTTGCAGTGGAACATCGGCACGGTCCAGAGGTACGTTGGGCGCGGGATCATCTCGTTGACGAGGATCGACGCGATCGCGTTCAAGTACGCGCCGCGGTGGCTGTACACGACCGGCTTCGGCGTTGCGGTCGTGCCCGACGTGAACGTGAGCGATATCGCCTCGCACTCGTCCTCCGGATACTTGATTTCAAACTCCGCGTAGGAGTCCGCGGCGCGCACCAAGGACTCGTAATCCGCGCGCGCAGGCTCAGATTCGGGTTCGGATTTGGCGGAGTCTGGGTCCGAGATGTGAACCAATGTGGGTGGGTTGGGGACGGTTTGGAGGGCTTCTTGGGTGAGGCGGAGGAACTGGTGGTCGACGAAGAGGAACTTCGGCGCGACATTAGTGAGGACGTCGGAGAGCGTTTGAGCATCGTAGTAGTGGTTGATGATGCAGAGGACTGCCTGGGCCATTGGGACGCTGAAGTGCATCTCGTATGTCGCGTGGATGTTCGGGGCGATCACAGCAACCTGATGATTAAAATAGTTTAATAAAATTTGATTATCCGAAAGCTCACTTTCTCCGTTTTTGAAAAATATATTTTGGATAATAGAAACTGAAATAAACTTTTTAATTAAGTAGATTTTTTCCCAAAATAGTTTAAAAATATGTTTAGCTTTGTTGATCTTTTTAAATGTAAAATTGGGTTTAATTGGGTTTCCAATCGGACACTGTGGTTTTTGTTTCAATAACTACCTTTTTTTATATAATAAAAGAACAAGTTTCAATAGCTACCTTACAACAAGGGAATTTTAATTATCACATAATCTTATACATATAATAACAACTAAACATAAAATTATGTAATCCAAACTTGATTAACAAGGACTCACAATGTCGCCTTTGGACACACCCATCTGAGTGAGAGCTGTGGCGAGCCTGAGACATCGCTCATATGTCTCAGACCAAGTGAACTTTGCCGGACCGTCGATGATTGAGGTCCGGTCTCCATAGACTGACGCTGCCCTCTTGAGGAAGCTTATCGGGGTCAGCGGAACGTAGTTTGCCGGGCACCGGATAGTACCTTCCATGGTGGAGACTGGAGAGTGAGATGAACACAAAAAAAAAGAATACAAAGAGAATTCACTTGATTTTCAGAGGTCTGTCTGTATTAGCTAATTGTGCCTTTCTTCTTCTTATTGGTAGTCTGATGGAGGGAGGGATTTTATAGGGAGGTCTAGTGAGAGTTATCCTTGCAAGACTTGGATTTCGAAATCTTTCAAATTTTGGCACGTTGGATTTATTTGTAAGATTTTCTTTTTCATTTATGACATTTGGCATGAATTAGATACGATCTTATGATTATCCACATTGGTATTTTTTTAAAATGATACTTAGACCTTTTATAACTTAGCGAGACACTAATAAAGGGTCCGAATACTGAGTTAGAATGAAAAGAAAACAAGTCCTAAAAGAAAAGATCTAAAGAGAGACACGATGTAAATCTAAGAAAAACTTAAATTTAGATTTTGTTTGAGTAGTTAATATGCATGAATAAAGATAAGACTCGCATTTAATATAAAAAATAAAAAATTATTTTGCTTGAATAGGATGTGTTAATGTTGTACAAATTTCCGTGGAGATAACTTTTGATCAAGTAGATGAGCAGATCTGCAAAGTTGAAAGATCTAATGCAAGTAAATAGAAGGATCTTTTGTAATTGTATATGTTATTTGTTTAAAGAGAAGATGAACATGACTTTACAACCAGATTCAATGGAAATCCAATCCATTTATTGAATGATGAGAATTAGATGGCGAACCATAGCACGCCTTGTAATGGAACACCTCCCACAGAGAGAGGCACATGATCAATTCTTACTTCTAGCAAGAAAAAATATGGTAAAGTCCAGCTGGGCTGGGCTTGTTCATGGACCTAGGTCCAGTTTAGGTTGTTTATGAAAGTACTTGTAGTCTCTCTAGGGCTGTTAAGTTTGTAATCACCCTATGGGACATGTTAGCTGTAATTTGTAGGCCTCGATTATATATAAAAAAAATTAAAAAAAAATTAGTTTTTCATGTGAGAGTGATGCAAATATTGTGGTTGATCACCCAACTTTATCTATCTTTTAGAAAAAAACAGTAAAATACCGATTAACCTTTCAAAAATTAATATATCCATATAACACCATGTAATATTTTATTAAATTCAAAATACCCTATATTGTTACACTCTATATCCCAATGTAGGGTTAACTTACACATGTAAATTCCGAGTACGCCCCCAACCCCTAGCAAATGATTCATTCCATCATATGCAATGCACAGGGGGTTATATGTAATTTTTTCAAATTAAAAATCCCCATCTTGGCCACCTCCGGCGCCGCTCGAAGACCTCCGCTGCCACCTCCCTCGCATCCATCGTACACCATCCACCATATCTGCATTATAATATAGGCAGCCTAATCAACCAAACCCATTTAGATCTCCCTTTCCACATATCTCTTTATATATCATTGAAAATGAAATCCAAAAACGCACAAACACACCCTCTCTTTGATCATATTCTATGGAATATTATCATTCTGTTCACAGAGACTGACCTCAAAGGATTATATGTTTAACCATGATAGATTCTAGGTATTATATGGATAGATCAATTTGAGGGGGTTATTTGTACTTCGCTGATTTTTTAGGGGGTTATATGCATTTTGCTTCATTTTTTTAACTTAAAAAATTATTTTAGCAAATAAATAATATGTGTGATGTATGCCTGTAACTAATGCAATTAGGGATGCTATTTGAAATGGTTGACATGATCTAATGCAATTTTGACGTGGTTTCGAATTAAGATGTTAGCAATTGGGAGTCAGGTTCAACTCAATTCCGATATTAAATAAACCTGACATAATTCTAATTAGATTTGTGTTGAGGGCTAGGTTCAACTTGAAGCCCATGGATGAGGGATAATGATACTATGTACACACTTTTTTTTGGTCCCGGTCAAAATAAAGTCACATAGTACCTCTTTAACGATCTAGTGAGTTATATATTTTATTTAACATTTGTTAAACAAATTATCCATTCCATTCAAAATGGTACAACATATAATTTTTTTCAAAAAACATATCTCATTAGACGAGGTTTTACTAATTTTAAAAAAATTAAAACATATACGGACTGTCTGTAGGTCCATATTTGAACAATATCTAACATTAATCCTTTTAAATTTTCAATTCAAATTTCAATATTTAAGATAAAATTTATATTTTTCTTAAAATCTCTCCTCTCATTTAGCTACATTAGAGCTGATTACTCTCTGTTTTAACTACTATAAATTCCAATCCTTTAAAAGAACATTGTTTCGAGAATCAAATTATTTTATTTTAAATTCGATATGAGCTAAACTTGAATCCAAACCGCACCCGATTGTGTTTAAGTTGACCTCTCATTTGTTAGAGTCATATTTTTTTTTAAGGAATGGTTCTCTACATGATTTAAACCCTTCGCCTACTTCAAACAGAGGGGAGGTGCTTACCGACAAAATTTCAGTGTCATATTAAGTTTAACTCTAACTTTGACTCAACCCATCCAAAGTTCCACCTTCATGATAGATTCGAGTTCAATTCCAACCCAAATACTAAAAGGGTAATTTGATATAAAAAAATGATTTTGAAAGATAAATTATCTTTATTTTAAGAAATAAAAAATCCATCAATTTTAATTCGCATTTATCAAAATGCAGGCAAAAAGTGAAGACAAACATTCTTTTAGCCAAAAGAAAAAAATCCCATTTACATTATAAAATCAGATAACTGTCACATTTTAAAATGTCTTTTATATTTTATAACAAACATAAGAAATATAATTATCTCTAATGCAAGATCTTGACAACCCTAAGACGCATGCATGCCCCCCGAGTTTGTGTCGGCAGCCTCCGGCGAATGGAACCACCAAAACAAAAGAAAAAACAACTTCAACATTTTACATATTTTTTCTGGCTTCTCCAATGCATTAAAACAACGCTTCTCAAAAGCACCCCCGGCGTAACCCAACACAGCGTTCCCGGCCTTCCAACCAAACGGACACTTACAATGTCAATGATAAAACAGTTAAAGCTAGAGGTTTTGGTTCTATAGGGAACTCATGCCTTGACAGATAGAATGCAACGTTTCTATAGATCGTTGGGAGCATCTTTTTTGTTGTAATGGTATCCCAGGCACAGGTCACGCGGATTTTAGGAGGCATCTATGCAAGCCTAGATCCTGAAGTCGGGTCTTTCCTATGGACCCAAAATTCAGAAGTCTTATCTATTGGTTTGTCAGCATTGTTGGTAGAAGAGTTCAATGCTTTGTTAGGTCCGGGTGATAAACGTGGGGGTACCCCTTTCAGAATCTAAACAGATGTCATAGAGTTAAGATTTTTTTTATCGCAGGAGAATCAACTACAACCTCTTGAAATGAAAGGCGGATCATATACTTGGTGTAATAATAAATGAGGGGGTGCTGGTATACTTAAATAATTTAATCAACACCATTAAATCACTCAATCACAAAAGTATTCTTAAATTATTATTTTTTTGGTATATTGCAATATAATATTTATTTTTCAAATACCAAAAAAGTATATATATTTTTGTATCAACAAAAATATATATGTAGGTATTCAAGTCGATTTCAACAAAAAAATGATAATTTTATTTCATTCCACTGCATCATCACAACACAAACACAGAAATGCGCGCGCACGGTACAACCTCTTAAAAAATAAAAATAAGAAGTTCAACCCTCAGTCCTTAGTCCTTACTCAGACCGACATGTCCCTGAAACCCTTCTTCTGCAGCTTCCCGGACCCAACCCTCGGAATCTCCCCAAACACAAGCTTCCTCGGCACCATCTTCTCGGGCATCCTCTCCTTACAGTACCCAATAATCCCCTCCGCGTCCCCAACCTTCCCCTCCTTCAGCTTCACAACCGCGCAAGGCACCTGCCCAAGCTCCTCATCCTTCACCCCAACCACCGCCGCCTCGAACACGTCCGGGTGACTATACAACACCTTCTCTATGTCAACCGTGCTCAGGTACTCCCCGCCTGACACAATCGCGTCCACCTTCCTGTCCTTCATCTCGATGTACCCGTCCGGGTGCTTCACCGCCAGGTCCCCGTGTCGGAACCAACCTCCCTCGAATGCCCTCTCCGACTTCGCCCGGTCCTTGTAGTACCCAAGCAAGACATTGTTTCCGCGCAGCATGACTTCACCGACGGTGACCCCGTCCGCGGGCACAGACCGCATCGTCATGGGGTCCTTCACGTCGACCTCCTCCATCAGCGGGTGCTTGAGCCCGTGCCGCGCTTTGAGGCACGCGCGCTCGTAGGGCGGGAGCGTGTCCCACTCCTCGGGACGCCAGTAGTTCAACGTGGCCACGCCGTAGGTCTCACTGCAGCCATAGCAGTGGAGGACACGGAAACCCATTGACTCGAGCTCGAGTACTACCTGTTCGAATTCAAAGTTGCAAATCAAAAAATAGAAGATCAGACCACCATCAAAGAAGGAAAGAAAATAGAGATTAAATAATTAATTTTATATTATGTCTAATATCAAATAATTAGGTGAATAAGTACGAGAGTTATTTAATTATAAGTATTATTTGATATACATAACCATAAATTACTCTTTATTACGTGGGGAATAATTTAGTACATACATGCATGAATATAATATATATAGGCCATGTTTTGATAATGTTTTACTTGTCCTAATTGTTAGATTGGAATTTTGCTCTATTTTCTTATATTATCTTGGTTCTTCAAGTTACAACACCCTACGTAAATACAAAGATGTGAATGGGTTATGTATAAATTAAATTCAATCAATAAAAGAAGGTGGGTGAATTTCCCTGGTATCTTTTTAAGTGAGTGGTGTCAGGTGTGGTGTGTTAGAAAGGGTTCGGTGAGAGTGGTAATGTGTATTAGAAACACCCATTGTCATCAAAAGGATACCAACACTACCTGCGGTGGCGGGGGACCTCCCCCTGTCATCATCTCCACGCGGTGCGGGAGCGGTTTCCGATCCTCCTCGGACGCGCGCGCAAGCATGTTGAGGAGGCTCGGGGGCCCGCCGAGATGGGTAACGCCGTGACGTGTGATATCGTCGAATACGGATTTGGCAGAGAAGCTGCGTTGGCAGATGTTGGTGCCGCCCACCGCGGGCATGGCCCAGCAGAAGGTCCAGCCGTTGCAGTGGAACATCGGCACGGTCCAGAGGTACGTTGGGCGCGGGATCATCTCGTTGACGAGGATCGACGCGATCGCGTTCAAGTACGCGCCGCGGTGGCTGTACACGACCGGCTTCGGCGTTGCGGTCGTGCCCGACGTGAACGTGAGCGATATCGCCTCGCACTCGTCCTCCGGATACTTGATTTCAAACTCCGCGTAGGAGTCCGCGGCGCGCACCAAGGACTCGTAATCCGCGCGCGCAGGCTCAGATTCGGGTTCGGATTTGGCGGAGTCTGGGTCCGAGATGTGAACCAATGTGGGTGGGTTGGGGACGGTTTGGAGGGCTTCTTGGGTGAGGCGGAGGAACTGGTGGTCGACGAAGAGGAACTTCGGCGCGACATTAGTGAGGACGTCGGAGAGCGTTTGAGCATCGTAGTAGTGGTTGATGATGCAGAGGACTGCCTGGGCCATTGGGACGCTGAAGTGCATCTCGTATGTCGCGTGGATGTTCGGGGCGATCACAGCAACCTGATGATTAAAATAGTTTAATAAAATTTGATTATCCGAAAGCTCACTTTCTCCGTTTTTGAAAAATATATTTTGGATAATAGAAACTGAAATAAACTTTTTAATTAAGTAGATTTTTTCCCAAAATAGTTTAAAAATATGTTTAGCTTTGTTGATCTTTTTAAATGTAAAATTGGGTTTAATTGGGTTTCCAATCGGACACTGTGGTTTTTGTTTCAATAACTACCTTTTTTTATATAATAAAAGAACAAGTTTCAATAGCTACCTTACAACAAGGGAATTTTAATTATCACATAATCTTATACATATAATAACAACTAAACATAAAATTATGTAATCCAAACTTGATTAACAAGGACTCACAATGTCGCCTTTGGACACACCCATCTGAGTGAGAGCTGTGGCGAGCCTGAGACATCGCTCATATGTCTCAGACCAAGTGAACTTTGCCGGACCGTCGATGATTGAGGTCCGGTCTCCATAGACTGACGCTGCCCTCTTGAGGAAGCTTATCGGGGTCAGCGGAACGTAGTTTGCCGGGCACCGGATAGTACCTTCCATGGTGGAGACTGGAGAGTGAGATGAACACAAAAAAAAAGAATACAAAGAGAATTCACTTGATTTTCAGAGGTCTGTCTGTATTAGCTAATTGTGCCTTTCTTCTTCTTATTGGTAGTCTGATGGAGGGAGGGATTTTATAGGGAGGTCTAGTGAGAGTTATCCTTGCAAGACTTGGATTTCGAAATCTTTCAAATTTTGGCACGTTGGATTTATTTGTAAGATTTTCTTTTTCATTTATGACATTTGGCATGAATTAGATACGATCTTATGATTATCCACATTGGTATTTTTTTAAAATGATACTTAGACCTTTTATAACTTAGCGAGACACTAATAAAGGGTCCGAATACTGAGTTAGAATGAAAAGAAAACAAGTCCTAAAAGAAAAGATCTAAAGAGAGACACGATGTAAATCTAAGAAAAACTTAAATTTAGATTTTGTTTGAGTAGTTAATATGCATGAATAAAGATAAGACTCGCATTTAATATAAAAAATAAAAAAATTATTTTGCTTGAATAGGATGTGTTAATGTTGTACAAATTTCCGTGGAGATAACTTTTGATCAAGTAGATGAGCAGATCTGCAAAGTTGAAAGATCTAATGCAAGTAAATAGAAGGATCTTTTGTAATTGTATATGTTATTTGTTTAAAGAGAAGATGAACATGACTTTACAACCAGATTCAATGGAAATCCAATCCATTTATTGAATGATGAGAATTAGATGGCGAACCATAGCACGCCTTGTAATGGAACACCTCCCACAGAGAGAGGCACATGATCAATTCTTACTTCTAGCAAGAAAAAATATGGTAAAGTCCAGCTGGGCTGGGCTTGTTCATGGACCTAGGTCCAGTTTAGGTTGTTTATGAAAGTACTTGTAGTCTCTCTAGGGCTGTTAAGTTTGTAATCACCCTATGGGACATGTTAGCTGTAATTTGTAGGCCTCGATTATATATAAAAAAAATTAAAAAAAAATTAGTTTTTCATGTGAGAGTGATGCAAATATTGTGGTTCATCACCCAACTTTATCTATCTTTTAGAAAAAACAGTAAAATACCGATTAACCTTTCAAAAATTAATATATCCATATAACACCATGTAATATTTTATTAAATTCAAAATACCCTATATTGTTACACTCTATATCCCAATGTAGGGTTAACTTACACATGTAAATTCCGAGTACGCCCCCAACCCCTAGCAAATGATTCATTCCATCATATGCAATGCACAGGGGGTTATATGTAATTTTTTCAAATTAAAAATCCCCATCTTGGCCACCTCCGGCGCCGCTCGAAGACCTCCGCTGCCACCTCCCTCGCATCCATCGTACACCATCCACCATATCTGCATTATAATATAGGCAGCCTAATCAACCAAACCCATTTAGATCTCCCTTTCCACATATCTCTTTATATATCATTGAAAATGAAATCCAAAAACGCACAAACACACCCTCTCTTTGATCATATTCTATGGAATATTATCATTCTGTTCACAGAGACTGACCTCAAAGGATTATATGTTTAACCATGATAGATTCTAGGTATTATATGGATAGATCAATTTGAGGGGGTTATTTGTACTTCGCTGATTTTTTAGGGGGTTATATGCATTTTGCTTCATTTTTTTAACTTAAAAAATTATTTTAGAAAATAAATAATATGTGTGATGTATGCCTGTAACTAATGCAATTAGGGATGCTATTTGAAATGGTTGACATGATCTAATGCAATTTTGACGTGGTTTCGAATTAAGATGTTAGCAATTGGGAGTCAGGTTCAACTCAATTCCGATATTAAATAAACCTGACATAATTCTAATTAGATTTGTGTTGAGGGCTAGGTTCAACTTGAAGCCCATGGATGAGGGATAATGATACTATGTACACACTTTTTTTTGGTCCCGGTCAAAATAAAGTCACATAGTACCTCTTTAACGATCTAGTGAGTTATATATTTTATTTAACATTTGTTAAACAAATTATCCATTCCATTCAAAATGGTACAACATATAATTTTTTTCAAAAAACATATCTCATTAGACGAGGTTTTACTAATTTTAAAAAAATTAAAACATATACGGACTGTCTGTAGGTCCATATTTGAACAATATCTAACATTATCCTTTTAAATTTTCAATTCAAATTTCAATATTTAAGATAAAATTTATATTTTTCTTAAAATCTCTCCTCTCATTTAGCTACATTAGAGCTGATTACTCTCTGTTTTAACTACTATAAATTCCAATCCTTTAAAAGAACATTGTTTCGAGAATCAAATTATTTTATTTTAAATTCGATATGAGCTAAACTTGAATCCAAACCGCACCCGATTGTGTTTAAGTTGACCTCTCATTTGTTAGAGTCATATTTTTTTTAAGGAATGGTTCTCTACATGATTTAAACCCTTCGCCTACTTCAAACAGAGGGGAGGTGCTTACCGACAAAATTTCAGTGTCATATTAAGTTTAACTCTAACTTTGACTCAACCCATCCAAAGTTCCACCTTCATGATAGATTCGAGTTCAATTCCAACCCAAATACTAAAAGGGTAATTTGATATAAAAAAATGATTTTGAAAGATAAATTATCTTTATTTTAAGAAATAAAAAATCCATCAATTTTAATTCGCATTTATCAAAATGCAGGCAAAAAGTGAAGACAAACATTCTTTTAGCCAAAAGAAAAAAATCCCATTTACATTATAAAATCAGATAACTGTCACATTTTAAAATGTCTTTTATATTTTATAACAAACATAAGAAATATAATTATCTCTAATGCAAGATCTTGACAACCCTAAGACGCATGCATGCCCCCCGAGTTTGTGTCGGCAGCCTCCGGCGAATGGAACCACCAAAACAAAAGAAAAAACAACTTCAACATTTTACATATTTTTTCTGGCTTCTCCAATGCATTAAAACAACGCTTCTCAAAAGCACCCCCGGCGTAACCCAACACAGCGTTCCCGGCCTTCCAACCAAACGGACACTTACAATGTCAATGATAAAACAGTTAAAGCTAGAGGTTTTGGTTCTATAGGGAACTCATGCCTTGACAGATAGAATGCAACGTTTCTATAGATCGTTGGGAGCATCTTTTTTGTTGTAATGGTATCCCAGGCACAGGTCACGCGGATTTTAGGAGGCATCTATGCAAGCCTAGATCCTGAAGTCGGGTCTTTCCTATGGACCCAAAATTCAGAAGTCTTATCTATTGGTTTGTCAGCATTGTTGGTAGAAGAGTTCAATGCTTTGTTAGGTCCGGGTGATAAACGTGGGGGTACCCCTTTCAGAATCTAAACAGATGTCATAGAGTTAAGATTTTTTTTATCGCAGGAGAATCAACTACAACCTCTTGAAATGAAAGGCGGATCATATACTTGGTGTAATAATAAATGAGGGGGTGCTGGTATACTTAAATAATTTAATCAACACCATTAAATCACTCAATCACAAAAGTATTCTTAAATTATTATTTTTTTGGTATATTGCAATATAATATTTATTTTTCAAATACCAAAAAAGTATATATATTTTTGTATCAACAAAAATATATATGTAGGTATTCAAGTCGATTTCAACAAAAAATGATAATTTTATTTCATTCCACTGCATCATCACAACACAAACACAGAAATGCGCGCGCACGGTACAACCTCTTAAAAAATAAAAATAAGAAGTTCAACCCTCAGTCCTTAGTCCTTACTCAGACCGACATGTCCCTGAAACCCTTCTTCTGCAGCTTCCCGGACCCAACCCTCGGAATCTCCCCAAACACAAGCTTCCTCGGCACCATCTTCTCGGGCATCCTCTCCTTACAGTACCCAATAATCCCCTCCGCGTCCCCAACCTTCCCCTCCTTCAGCTTCACAACCGCGCAAGGCACCTGCCCAAGCTCCTCATCCTTCACCCCAACCACCGCCGCCTCGAACACGTCCGGGTGACTATACAACACCTTCTCTATGTCAACCGTGCTCAGGTACTCCCCGCCTGACACAATCGCGTCCACCTTCCTGTCCTTCATCTCGATGTACCCGTCCGGGTGCTTCACCGCCAGGTCCCCGTGTCGGAACCAACCTCCCTCGAATGCCCTCTCCGACTTCGCCCGGTCCTTGTAGTACCCAAGCAAGACATTGTTTCCGCGCAGCATGACTTCACCGACGGTGACCCCGTCCGCGGGCACAGACCGCATCGTCATGGGGTCCTTCACGTCGACCTCCTCCATCAGCGGGTGCTTGAGCCCGTGCCGCGCTTTGAGGCACGCGCGCTCGTAGGGCGGGAGCGTGTCCCACTCCTCGGGACGCCAGTAGTTCAACGTGGCCACGCCGTAGGTCTCACTGCAGCCATAGCAGTGGAGGACACGGAAACCCATTGACTCGAGCTCGAGTACTACCTGTTCGAATTCAAAGTTGCAAATCAAAAAATAGAAGATCAGACCACCATCAAAGAAGGAAAGAAAATAGAGATTAAATAATTAATTTTATATTATGTCTAATATCAAATAATTAGGTGAATAAGTACGAGAGTTATTTAATTATAAGTATTATTTGATATACATAACCATAAATTACTCTTTATTACGTGGGGAATAATTTAGTACATACATGCATGAATATAATATATATAGGCCATGTTTTGATAATGTTTTACTTGTCCTAATTGTTAGATTGGAATTTTGCTCTATTTTCTTATATTATCTTGGTTCTTCAAGTTACAACACCCTACGTAAATACAAAGATGTGAATGGGTTATGTATAAATTAAATTCAATCAATAAAAGAAGGTGGGTGAATTTCCCTGGTATCTTTTTAAGTGAGTGGTGTCAGGTGTGGTGTGTTAGAAAGGGTTCGGTGAGAGTGGTAATGTGTATTAGAAACACCCATTGTCATCAAAAGGATACCAACACTACCTGCGGTGGCGGGGGACCTCCCCCTGTCATCATCTCCACGCGGTGCGGGAGCGGTTTCCGATCCTCCTCGGACGCGCGCGCAAGCATGTTGAGGAGGCTCGGGGGCCCGCCGAGATGGGTAACGCCGTGACGTGTGATATCGTCGAATACGGATTTGGCAGAGAAGCTGCGTTGGCAGATGTTGGTGCCGCCCACCGCGGGCATGGCCCAGCAGAAGGTCCAGCCGTTGCAGTGGAACATCGGCACGGTCCAGAGGTACGTTGGGCGCGGGATCATCTCGTTGACGAGGATCGACGCGATCGCGTTCAAGTACGCGCCGCGGTGGCTGTACACGACCGGCTTCGGCGTTGCGGTCGTGCCCGACGTGAACGTGAGCGATATCGCCTCGCACTCGTCCTCCGGATACTTGATTTCAAACTCCGCGTAGGAGTCCGCGGCGCGCACCAAGGACTCGTAATCCGCGCGCGCAGGCTCAGATTCGGGTTCGGATTTGGCGGAGTCTGGGTCCGAGATGTGAACCAATGTGGGTGGGTTGGGGACGGTTTGGAGGGCTTCTTGGGTGAGGCGGAGGAACTGGTGGTCGACGAAGAGGAACTTCGGCGCGACATTAGTGAGGACGTCGGAGAGCGTTTGAGCATCGTAGTAGTGGTTGATGATGCAGAGGACTGCCTGGGCCATTGGGACGCTGAAGTGCATCTCGTATGTCGCGTGGATGTTCGGGGCGATCACAGCAACCTGATGATTAAAATAGTTTAACAAAATTTGATTATCCGAAAGCTCACTTTCTCCGTTTTTGAAAAATATATTTTGGATAATAGAAACTGAAATAAACTTTTTAATTAAGTAGATTTTTTCCCAAAATAGTTTAAAAATATGTTTAGCTTTGTTGATTTTTTTAAATGCAAAATTGTGTTTAAATGGGTTTCCAATCGGACACTGTGGTTTTTGTTTCAATAACTACCTTTTTTTATATAATAAAAGAACAAGTTTCAATAGCTACCTTACAACAAGGGAATTTTAATTATCACATAATCTTATACATATAATAACAACTAAACATAAAATTATGTAATCCAAACTTGATTAACAAGGACTCACAATGTCGCCTTTGGACACACCCATCTGAGTGAGAGCCGTGGCGAGCCTGAGACATCGCTCATATGTCTCAGACCAAGTGAACTTTGCCGGACCGTCGATGATGGAGGTCCGGTCTCCGTAGACTGACGCCGCCCTCTTGAGGAAGCTTATCGGGGTCAGCGGAACGTAGTTTGCCGGGCACCGGATAGTACCTTCCATGGTGGAGACTGGAGAGTGAGATGAACAAAAAAAAAAGAATACAAAGAGAATTCACTTGATTTTCAGAGGTCTCTCTGTATTAGCTAATGCTGCCTTTCTTCTTCTTATTGGTAGTCTGATGGAGGGAGGGATTTTATAGGGAGGTCTAGTGAGAGTTATCCTTGCAAGACTTGGATTTCGAAATCTTTCAAATTTTGGCATGTTGGATTTATTTGTCAGATTTTTTTTTCATTTATAACATTTGGCATGAATTAGATATGGTCTGTTGATTACCCAAATTGTTATCCTTGTAAACTGAAATTTAGATAATGTTTGAGTATAGTTAATATGCATGGATTTGTTAGACTTTTCAGATATGCATAGGACGTGAATATAAGACTCGCATTTGATATAATAAATAAAAAGATTGCTTTGCTTGCGTATTATGTGTTAAAAGTTGTACAAAAATTGAAAGATCTGATGTAAGTAAATACAAGGATCTTCTGTAATTGTATATCTTCAATTTTTTCCAATGTAAATTACTTTCATTGACTATATGTAATTTTTCACAGAGGGTTATATGTAATTTTTCGAAATTAAAAAATCCCCTCAATCCAAGGCGTCCCCATGCGACCTGGATACCTCACCTAATCAACCAACTCATTTTTAGATCTCCATTTCCACACGTGTGTGTGTTTTAAAGTATTAGTTTACACATGTAATATATTATTTATTATACGTATAACATTGTCTTGTTAGATTACACATGACTTTAGTTCGTATATAATAAAATTAGATTTCATTGTTATTACTTTCTAATTTTAACAATATCAACATATATATCACAAGTTTTTAGTTTTAAGTCTCTATAAACATACTTGTTTAGGATCAATTTCTTCCTTCTTTATATTTATTTTTAAGTCCCCTTCAATCGTTTATTTCGTTTTTAGTCCTGTCAAGTTTTTGAAATTATTTTTTTTTAAGTCCCTATAAACTATGTTATTTAGTGGTCAATCTCTCCCTGCTTTATATTTTATTTTAAGTCTCTAACTTCAAATGTATTTTTCTTATTAATCCCTAACAAAATGTCTGTATGATTTTTTAAGTATTTTAATATTTGAAACTTATATACAAAATATCTATATGATTTTTATTTTGCGTGGTTTTAATTTTTCATGCAAAATAAAAGTTTTAATAAATAAAAATTTAGAATCATGCAAAATAAATTTTTCATTGACTACATATGATTTTTTTAATGGCATCTAAATTTTTAAATTTAAAATTTAACACACTCAAAATATCTAATTTAATATGTCACAATTTTAAACCAAGAAAAAATAATTTAAATTAAAATTTAATGTTGAAAATATCCTCTGCTTATCTAATCATTATAATTAGACAGTTAAGACTATAAGATAATGCAATCTCATATTGGATGGACATATGCAATGTTGAATAACACTAAAATTATCATTGAACACCTAATAATGCAAATGCAGTTTTGATTTACATATTTCACTAAATATTTTGTATATAAGTTTCTGAGGAGGATATTTTCCCCTCATAGTTAAATTTCTGATTTATGGGATTAGGAACTTCAAAAAAGATTTGGCTAATGGATTTTTGGTAATAGGATTATATGGAAATGGGATTTGTTGGTGGAAGGGGAGAGACTGTGCCTGGCTGTCACAAATGACTTATCACAGTGACTGTTCTTGATTGCCTTCGGTGAGGAATCTAGAACCCGATCTATCGATTGATGGATCATCCGATGCCGTAAGAGTGCGACCTCTTTTATAGGTTGCCTACGTACCCGCTGGGGATCAAGTCTCACATAGTTCAGTTTGTTATTTTGTAACCGTTTTACCACTAATAGATAGTGTGGGATATTTCTTAGGGAAACATTCCCTGCATTTATTCTCCACGTCGTCCTTAATTATCCACGTTATGTAGATAATGTTGATAATGAGCATTAAATACCAACGTGGCGGTTACGGACGTTTTGATGGTCTTCTAACCGTTTCCAAGTTTGTTCGTGCGTTACGTTTCTGGTGCTTTACTGAGGAGTAAGGTCGACCGACCAGACCTGATGTCTGGGCGTGCCTTAGGCTGCTCGTGTCTGAGTGATAAGGTTGTCCGACCAGACCTGTCGTCTGATCGTACCTTAGATCACTTGAACCTGAGTGATAATGTCGCCCGACCAAACCTGTCGTCTGGTCGTGCCTTTGATCACTTGAACCTGAGTGATAAGGTCATCAGACCAGATCTGTCGTCTGGTCGTGCCTTAGATCACTTGACTTGAGTGATAAGGTCACCCGACCAGACATGTCGTATGGTCATGTCTTAGATCACTTGAGGTGTGACTTCTTCTCGAGACGTGACTGTCCGACTAAATCTTTAAATCCAGTCGTGTCAGCACTAAAGATGACATCGCGTTTTCGTGGATTGGACCTGATGGGCCTTACGCTAGGTGGCCCACATATCATCTTTATACTACATGTGTCATAATGCAGATTTTTACCTCCACAGTTTCAAAAATCAAAATACTTATAAAATTATATGGACACTTTGTCCATAGACTAATAAAAAAAATATTTAAAATTTGAGACTTTAAAATAAAATATAAAGAAGAGAGAGATTGATCACTAAATAACATAAATTGTAGAGATTTAAAAATAAAAATAATTTTTCACAAACTAACTGTATATGAATGGACATTTGATGGAGGGATAAAAAATAAAATAATCGGTTGAAGGCAGGAACCTAAAAATAATATAAAGAAGGGATGTATCCCTAAATAAACATGCATACATGGATTTAAACTAAAAAACCCTATATATTATAGAAAATGAAATCCAAAACACACACAGACACTCTTTGATCATCTGATCCATTCATTCTTCTTTAAAGGCTGAACCGCTGGTACAAGTAGCAGTGGTATTGAATGAATTAAGAGAGAGCATTAAAAACAGAGGCTATGAAGTCAGAGAGAGAGAGATATGGAGAGAGACCACCACCAACAACTTCTCCACCGTCCATTATCTGACCCCAAACCACCGCTACCGTCTAATCTCATATTCTCATTCATTGTATAATCCCAATCTCTCTCTCTCTCTCTCTCTAGATATGGAGAGAGAGACATACAAAAACAGAGCAGATGACATGAAACGCAATTCAAAGGAGATCAGGAAGAAATGCAAACCCTCTTCAACTCCTCCGCTCCTCCTCGCCTCCACATCTACGGAGGAGATTCTCGAGTTTGAAATCGCGGTGGAGATGTCGCGGTCGCAGAAGTGGTGGAGAGCTGTTGGAAGGGGACAATATCATCAAGAAGGGTGCTTAGAGAGAAACTTGTCATGGTTTCCACCCCTTCTTTCTTTCTTTCATTTTTCCCCCGCTCCCCCCCCCCCCCCCCCCCAACCTGCTTCTTCTGTTTTGATTTTTCTAAGGCAGGAGGGGAACGCCCAAACCTCGGTCTTTCACCCTTACCTCCTTGGGTTTTATCTAGTCTTTGTTTTCTTTTCAGCTGTAACTCTCTTGGAAGTAATATATGGTCTACCAGACTTCAAAAAATATCATCAAGAAGGGTAATATATTCATTTAGAAGGGGTTTTTGAATTTTGTTAATTTTTAGAGGGGTTTTATAGGTTTCAGGTGGACGGAATATTTCATGGAATATTCAGATTTTGTTAATATGAGACTTACATCAAGGGTTCTTTTGTTTAACCATGACAAATTATAGGGTGTTACATGAATAGATCAATTTTTGAGGGGGTTATTTGTACTTTGTTATATGCAAATTTTCCTTTTTTTAAACTTAAAAAAATAATACTAATAAATAACGGGTGTGATGTACGCATGTAACTAATGCAATTAGGGATGCAATTTAAAATGGTTGGACCTGATCTAATCCAATTTTTAATGTGGCTCAACTCAAATCAGAAAATAAACCTGATATAATTCTGATTAGATTTGTGTCGAGGAGTTGAGTTAGCTAGGTTCAACTTGAAGCCAATGGATGAGTGATAATGAAACTAGTACACACAGTTCCTTTTAGCACTTTAAATGCATCATGTACCTCTTTAACAATCTAGTGAGTTATATATCTTTTTAAAAAAAAATAGCATTCGCTGGAAAAAAAAAGTCTACTCAATTTGAAATGAAGCGATATACAATTTTTATCAAATCATATACTTTATTAGATGAGATTTATTATTTTTCAAAATTTTAAAACATACACGGATTGTCCATGAGAATGTATTTGAAATTGTATCTAACATTATTCTTCTAAAAATTCTGTTCAAATTTCAATATTAAAGATAAAATTTATATTTTTATTTAAATCTCTCCTCTCTATTATAACTATTATAATTAGTTTAAAATAACATTGTTTTGAAAATCAAATTATTTTAAATTCAATATGAGTCCAACTTCAAACCAAATCAAAACCGACTGGTGCGGTTCAAGTTCACCTCAAATTTCAGTCATATTAGGTTTAATTTCAGTCATTTAACTCCAACTTTGACTCAACCCATCCTAAGTACCACCTTCATGATAGATTTATATTCATTTCCAATCAAAATATTTGACAAAGGGGGTATTTTGACAAAAAAAAGGGTAATTTGACCCCCCAAAAAAATAAAGATTTTGAAAAATAAATTATCCTAATTTTAAAGAATAAAAAATTTATCTATTTTTATTCGCATTTATCAATATATAGAGAGAAAAAGAGAAGACAAACATTATTCTGACTGGAAGAAGGAAAAAGAAACTCATTTTCTTTATAAATCAAAAAATGTCACATTTGATACCTATTGTTTTTTTATAACAGACAGAATAAATGTAATAATCTCCAACGCAAGAACTTGACAACCCTAGCTTGCAGTGTCAATGGTAAAGCACTAAAGCTGGATTATGAATTCATGGTTAACTTTAGGCCTTAAAAGACAACCAGGTGGCATATTAAAAGGCCAAATCCATCAAGTATATCTTTATATGGTTTTATAAAATTTAAACCAAAAAAAAATTTCCAGCCAAACCCTCTAAAAAAAATTCCTCACACCTGTTGAGAATGCAAGATGACTGCCCACTCTTTTAAAAATAACCCCATTGAAATAAGACAAAAAAAAAACTCATCAAATGTTGTCCAAACCGCACTGCCGATGAACTGGTGCATTTACACAACTCCAGAACCCTGTGAGACTTTCCCATTTCAGCCATCGTCATTCTCTTCTTCCGAATCCTGTTCAGTCATAGCAGATTCCGGTGGAAAACTCGATCAGATATTCAAATACAACAACACGTACTCAAGGTTGCAAAAACCGCAGCATCTCTCACATATCAGGGTATCTTGAATAGCCTCTTCAGCTTTACTACCAGCTGCCACTCTTCAATGGTTAAATCATCCTACAAAAGCAAACAATGACATGTTAAGAATGCTAAACATGGCAAATACAAACACGCAAGCATCTGTAAGTCCAAGTGTAACTGGATTAAATCCATAAAAAAGTAGGTGAAAAAGTCGGTAGAATGGAACATAGTTGTTTTCCAAACCAATCATATTGATCAGTCCTAGAACAATTGATGGCCAGAATGTTAGTGTTTATGTGATCAAATGCAGGCACACGATGATGGATTTATGCATGTGTTGATCCACTGGATACTCTGCAATGGACCATTTAGATGAACCGCATCAGATGGCAACAAGGTTTTTTGAAGCACATTACCCTATAATTTGCTTTCAGAATATCTATGGACTTCCTTGAGATATGGCTAACAAGCTCATCATCAATCTCAAAATGTCTTCCAAACATCTTCTGCTGTTCTTCAGAATTGCTGCCTACAATCTGCACATAGAGAAGATCATCAGTGAGCAGCTAGGTTGTACAAATCCACATAAAAATCGGGGTTTAACATTCACTCTGACCTTTATGGCCACTTTCTGACCCTTCTTAGCTACATCAACCTGCTTGTGATTGATCTCAATTGATGCTATTCGTCCAATGTCGATAAAATCTCTTGAAGGGACACAGACAGGTGTGCCCACCTACCATTTGAGGCAATAAAAAGTTGAGAATTTGGAAGTGCATATAAACAAAAATGTTCGATAAGTTATGCAAACGTATTACCTTAGCGATGCCTTCAACAACATCAACACCCAAAACAATGGGGTCCTTCTTGTTAAAGATACAGTTTGGCATAATTTCCAGGACACAGGGAAAGACTGCTTCTTCAGCGGCTTCCTTCTTCTTTTCTTCCTTGAGATTGTCGATGTAAGCCTTGAATTGGTCAAACAAGTGATAGATAATATCCGCAATAAATATCTTTACGCCTGTCTCCTCCGCAAGCTCACGAGCTTCAGGAGTCACTTTAACATCAAATGCCAAGATAGCAGCATACTCTTTGTTCCTTTCAAGCATGACACTGGCCTTCATAACATCTTTCTTGTGTACTGGGCCAATGTTAATCCCACTTACGGGGATGTTCACTTCAGGGGTTTTTAAGAATTCAAGCAGAGCTTCCAAAGAACCAAGAGTAGACGCTTGCACGCACACCCCCTCCCCACTTTTGTCAATCCTGCCCATCACACTCTTCATATCCTGCATTGCAGTTTCCTTGACATCCTCCACATCATCCTCTGGACCAACTACATAAAGGGCAGTACCAGCAACGGCTTGTTCAAGGCCCTGTAAACAGAACATATACTTGCATTTCAAAATTCAAGTACATTCTTCAACATTTAAGCGCAACCATGTTTATGAGAAGCAGATCTGACCTGAGCAGTAATTTTTATTCCTTGTGCGGCCTTCAGCTCTTTATGATGCTGATACGATCCCTACATGTGTATCATGAAAAACTCATCAAACTGTGCACTAACCAGAACTAAGTTTATGTCAAGAGTTTTTCATAGAAGCAGTAATCATAAAAATGCCCAACTTCCAACAAAAACAGCAAGGCAAGATATACAATGTATTAAAAATGGAAATAACAACGAACACCAATCCACATACAACCTATATTCTCGGGACAATTACACATTTAATCAACTGCTCAACATTAACTCATGCATTACCTCAAATGGAACCAAATGATAATATGCTATTATTTCATTATCAAAGAGATGAATTAGAAGAAATGTCAGTATTATATCAATAAAAGTAATGGAGGCTACACATCAACATTTCATCACCTTGAGATTATTATTGTTTCTTTATATAGGTTAGGTATACTCATATCCAAGACATCTTAGCCGCAAACATGCTTCTCAACTACTAAGCTATGGACTGAAACCCATTGAAACTAGTAATTGATTCCAAATCCAAATATTTAGTTTTTGAAATAGATTCATATAGGAAGTGAGTCTTGGAGTCTATTTCTGATTACTATAAACCTGTGGAAGCAAACAATTAATTAAAGTTGAATTTTTCATGATGGAAATGTCAGAAAAGTAATCAATGAATCACATATATTAGTGACTTGTATGCATTAAAAAAAATCATGTTGAACTTTGATTTTGTGTTACCCTAACAACAATAAAGAATTTTGACATTAATGTAGGAACCAGGAAGGCCCAACTAAATGCTTTTGACAGTGTATCCTATCTGTTCCAGTGTTTAAAATATCGAAATGGGTCCCAAACGATATATCGATCAATATATCAAAACATCGGTCGACATATCGATTTGGTGTTTTTAGATAGAAATATGACATGTCAGTACTGACATGTAACAGGTCAGTACTGATATGTAACAATTTAGTGGTTTTTAAAAAAAATATGGCATATCAACATTGGTTGATAAGGGGCTTTCAAAATAAGGCACTAATATATCACTTATCAGTGCTGATATTTCAAAATAAAGGAGTGAGTGTCACGTGCCAAGCACATGCCACTCACAACCCTTTCAAACCCTAAAAAATGTTGGGAGCGAAGGGAGAGAATGTGTGCGGCGGCAAGAGAAAAAAAAATCCAAAGAAAGGGGGGGGGGAGGCGAAGAAGGAGGAGAATCGTTGAAGACGGCGACCCAAAGTTCTCTTTCTCTTCATTATCTTCTTGTTTTTCACTTTTTGTTGGTATCTTGTATGATTGATATTTTTGTCGATATTCGTCCGTTTTTAGCGATTGACCACCCAAAATCGATATATCAAGCCGACATCTCGATATCTCGATCGCGATTTGAAACACTGATCTGTTCCTAGTGTTTCATAAACATGGATGTGATGTTCTATGGGAATTTAAAGGAAATGCAATAAACCAGAGCATTTCCTGGTCAAGCATAAATTGGATGCACCTAATTATGATTCCTTATAAACTTTTTTCATCAGAGCATTCTTGGTAAAAACTAACAAATTCATCCATCAAAAGGGTCAAATGAATGAGGATAAATAAATTGCTTGATTAATGCTCCACGTTTTGCTTGTTTCTGCTTGTAGTCCAGCATATCTGCAGATGTTGGTAAATCTCCTATATCCCCGGTTACATTAGATACCAAGGCGCGCGCGCGCATAGTGCAATGTGTGCAGAGTGCAACATAGACAAGATGTTGAAATAAGCTTACATCAAGAATGGACTAGAATTGATTTCAGTCTACATGTTCACTCGGAATCAACCTCAACTTTATGACCATCAAATACAGGGACAGACGAAATCATCAAGGACATTAATGCAAAACATCAAACCTCCCTCCTCCCAGGGAAACCAACTGTAGCCATTTTCTTTAGCCTCCCTCCTAGGCACCAATTATCACTCCCCAACTTGGTTAATAGGCATTTTAACCTTTTATTCGCTTTATGGTAATCAATAATTTTTAAAAATACATTAATGAACTAAGTTCACAATTTCTACTATTCTTTAAAACAAGTAAATGATAAGAATTATGTATAGAAAAAGTTTGAGATATTCTTAACTGTTCTTCTATTTTATCCACAAATTTCTAGAAACAAATAATTAATAATAAGATATTTTCCATTCCTATCCATATCCATACATGTGTGTGTGTGTGATATCATACTGATGCTAATATCAGAAGAGTGAGTATTGGTACCTGATCTTGGTCATATAAACCTGTTTATATTTATTTTCAGTTATTTGCAGACACCAACATGAATATTATGTTACCTTGGGTTCAAAAATATGTACATATTATATTTGTTCTTGATCAAAATAAACTATATCACAATTTTAAAATAAATAAAATCAGTTTCATTTTTGGTATTTGCAATTTTCTTCATCTTATGAGGGTATATTAAACAACAGATATGAGACACACAACTAAAAATAATAAGATAATGAAAGGCTATGAGGTTTTAAAAAAAATGAGAAAGGAAAACAAACAGGCTAACATTACACAAAACATAAACAAACAATAATCCCAAGCAATGGGCTACTCACCTTCACCCGAAGCTCCTTCATTGGATGTGGAGTCAACAAAGCACGTATGTTGGTTACAATGGGCCCCTGATATAAAAAAAAATGAAATTGCATTAAGGAGACGCAACACATGCCATCAAAACATTGCAAACATAGTGAACATCAATGATGTTACCTGCATTCCACAGACAACTATTTGATCTCCTTCGTGAAGTACACCATTAACTAAAACAACATCAATAGTTGTCCCAAGTCCTTCAACCACTTTGACCTCCAAGACGGTACACTGCAGAGAAATTCCATAGTGTAAAAATATACTCTTGCTATGGTTTAGTAATCCAGAGACCCAAGTGATGAAAAAAAGAGGACAACACCAAAACAATACACCAAAATTTGAAGGAATTGGAAATAGTATTCTCTTGTGATTGAGGTAAAACCATATCAATTTAAGAATGATTGTAAATCTCTAATAAAATGAAGGGTTTCCAGGAGACAACCAGGAATAGGAAAATGTATTGAAAATTGTAAGAATTAAGGATGTAGTGAACCTGCAATTCTTTTTGGAATGTAAGTTTTTCCACCATAGTTCTCTGAGCCCATTGCACCAACAACAAGAGAAGATCCGGAATGCCCTCACCACTATAAAAGACAAGCATTATTTTATTCAATAAAGCAGCATAAGCAAATTAGCACATACAATCAAGCTCTGCGAAAGAAGCAGAATATGCAGGGGTATACCTTATTGCACTTGTAGGAACAATGCTGGAAGTTTCTCCCATCTCTTTATTTTTATAGTACAACTCAGTATTCAAACCCTGCTCCATAAACTCAGTGATGATCTGGAAAAAGTAAAAATAATATCTTACTTGAGACCCAAATCAATATCTCCATCTGAAAGAAAAGAGGACAAATAGACAACATGTACACAGACCTTGCTGACCCTCATCCTGAACTCATTCTGAACGTCTTTATTCTGCTGTTTCATTGCTGTCAAAATAGGTGCATTCGGGCAGGACTTCCACCCATACAACCTGTCAACCTTATTCAATGCAACAATGAATTCCGTGTTCCGACTCTTCAAGAGATTAATCGACTCTTTTGTCTGTGGCTCAAGCCCATGCATGATATCGACGACCAAGATAGCAATGTCACATAATCCCGACCCTCTTGATCGCAAATTGGTAAAGGACTCATGACCAGGGGTATCAATGACAAGCAAGCCAGGAACCTTCAACTTAGCATCCGCCTTCAACTGCTTGGTCCTCTCTCTTATGTTCTCAGTCGGGAAATAAGTAGCGCCTATCTGTTGGGTAATACCACCTGCCTCACCCTCCTGAACATTTGTTCCCCGAATGCAATCCAAAAGCTTTGTCTTACCCGTATCAACGTGCCCAAGAATGCAACAGATTGGTGAACGAAGATCATCCTCACCTTTCTGAGAGACGTCCTCGGTCACCTCTCCCTTCTTCTTGCTCTTCTTAGAATCAACTTCTAACTTGGCTTCCCCTTCCCCTTTCAAAGGGGGCGGATGAGAAGCGATGGTCTTTTTGGCAGCAGGCTTCACAGGAACAGCAGCAGAATGCTTCTGGGTATCCGAGGGAGTAGCGGTAAGCTGTGAAGGTTTCTTCTTAGGCTCGGGACGTACTTTCTCCTCTTCTTCCTTGTCCTCTTCATCACCAAAAGCGCTTGTGCCGTGCAGCCCGACATCAACATCATCCCAGCTCTTCTCGTCCCAATTCTCTTCCTCCTCCTCTTCCTCCACCTCAACCTTGGCTTCCCCGCCATTCAACTCAGGCTCCTCCTCCATCACCACCTCCTCCTCAACTTGCTGTTCATCCTCCTCCACCTCCTCCTCTTGTGTGACACTCTCACTTTCCTGTTGTGTCTCATCCACCGCCTTCGCGTTAGGCCTCGACTTCCTCGACCCATACTTTGGCCGCTTCTTGACCTCCCCTTCCGCGATCGGAATCTCCACACCGCTAGCGAGGAACTGGTTCCTCATCATCGCGCGCCGCCTCTCCTCCTCCTTCTGCTTCCCCGTCAAGATCTTCCCCTCCTGCTTCTTCTTGAGACGTTTCTCCTTCTCCCTCTCCTTCTTCCTCCTCTTCTCCTCTTCCTTCCGCCGCTCCTCCTCCTCCTGCCTCAACCTCTCCTCCTCCTCCTTCCTCAGCCTCTCCTCCTCTTCCTTCTTCGCCCTCTCCTCCGCTTCTTTCCGCCTCGCCATGGCCTCCTGCATCTCCCTCACATGCTTTGGCAGCTTCTTATTATCCCCTCCCGCCTTCGCCTTCACCACCTCCTCCTTTGCCTCAGCAGCCGCCGCTTTCTTCTCTTTCTCCTTCTCCTTCTTCTTCTGCTTCTTCTTCGCGGCTGCCGATTTCGGTCCCCCTCCTCCCGCCTCCTCTTCATTAACCTCCACCGATTCCAGCTTCTCAGGCTCAGCTAGAACCACTAGCTCCTCCACTTGTGGGGGAGTCGGAGGCGGAGCAACGGATGCAGCCCGGGCCGATGGGCCCTCGCCAAGCTCGGCGAGGATCTTATCCAGGTCATCCTCCTCTTGAGCGGACCTTCCGCTCTTCTTCTTTTTCTTCTTCTGCTTCTTCATCGCATCCGCCGCATCGTTAGCCGCCACGACATCCCTGGAAACCTCGTTAGACTGCTTCAATTCTGATTCGGGTTCCGGTTCATGCTCATTCACCTCTTCGTCCTCGGCGAGGACGCTCAAGAGGCTCGAAGTGGGCACGGTGAAGGCGCTCTGGTTCTTCTTGGACTTTGAGGACTTCTTCTTCCCCGAGAAGACGAGCTGGATCTCCTCATCCACGTCGTTCTCGGCCTCCGCAGGCGGGGCGGAGTCCACGGCCTCGTCCGCGGCGTCATCGATGGGCGTGCTCTTCTGCTGCTGCTTCTTCGAACCCTTCTTGTTCTTCTTTGCGGGGACCGCGGGTGCCGAGGGTTCGTCTTTGTTGGCGTCGTTGCTTCCGTCGTGGTTCTCCTCGGAGAGAGCGTACTCGTCGTCGTCAATGGAGACGGGCTTCTTCCTCCCCATCTAGAACCAACGGAGTTCGCTTTATTTTTTATATTTATTTTTTTTCAGTGGAGCGATCGAATCCAGAATCTCAACCAGACTCGATCGGAAATAATATAAAAAAAATTTAATCCACGATTGATCAAAAATCAATCTGCAGATAGTGAAATCACTGATAGATTGGATCTAACAATTGAGCCGATTAAAAAAAACTGGAGTAAACCCTAGAACGAAACGAAATGAAGCGGCAAACCCTAGATTCCGGAGAAGCTGAGGAGCGTATGAGCCTATCGAAATGCTGACCGCCGTTGGATCGACCAGAGTTATTTTTTATTTCTATTTTTTAGTTTGTGTACGCCGTCGTTGGTAAGTTGAGTCGGGGGAGACGGTGAGGTTTTTATAGGAACTTGAGAGGGAACACGGTACGTTGGATCGTGAGTGCTTGGAGGATTTTTAACCGTTCGATTTTTTATCGGTTTTGCACGGATACTTGGGTGATGCGTTATCTTAGAAAGCCTCGGAGTCTCGTCTATCTATTTTACAGTCTCAAATGCATTTTTATATATTTAGTTAATCCATTTTATTCATTATTATAAAATTAAAAATCTACGTTAGGGCATGTGTCAGGGTGAGATGAACATGGGCATGTCCATCTCACTTAGGGCCCACTAAGCCCGATTCAAGGTAATGACTTCATGGTGACATCATCTGATGTGTCGACATGACTAGACTAAAGGATCTAGTCGGACGGATTTCATGAGAGGATGTCACCTCGAGTAATTTAAAGCACGACCAGATGTCAGGTCTGGTCGGTCGACCTTACTCCTCGCGGACATACTCGGGGACGTAACGCACGGACGGATATATCAAAAGACCCTAAACAAATGAAGAAATGGTCAAAAGACCACAAACATCAGACTTGATCCCTCCGGGGGTACATAGGCAACCTATAAAGAGGTCGCGAGACAGCACTCTTACGGCATATATTGTCATTACGACAGCCAGACACATTCTCTCTTTTAACTTAGTCTTATCCTTGTTTAAGTTTATTCCTTCCACCTAAAAATCCTTACCCAAATTCCTCTGAAGTTTCAAATCCCAAATTACAAATTTAACTGTATGAGAAAAATATTCACCTCAATTATATTAAGGTATATATTTTGTTGAAAAAATTCACATTTTCTATAAATGATATTAATCAATTCATTATAATATACTTTATGTTTTATAAATATATTTCATCAGATCAAGTATATGATTTTTTAAAAATAAAAATGTGTAATCTATTATTAGGATTGTAAAATGGATTGAGTGTAACATTTTCTTATCCTAAATCATAACAAGCTTATCTAATATAGATAGAGATGGTAAACGCGATAAACGAGCCGAGCTTTGACCTGTTCAGGCTTGGCTTGTTTAGCATCAGGCTCGACTCGGGATCGAGTTTCATTTCGTGATCAAGCTCGGCTCATTGGGCTCGTGAAAAAGCTCGGTTGAAGCTTGACTCGGCTCGTTTGTTAAACAAGTCAAACCGAAGCTCGAATTAAGGCTCTGCTCGGATTCGTTTACCTAAAAAAAAACTTTGTTTACCATTTGAGAAGTCATATTTCACAAATCACAACAACTTATACATGTGAAAATGACATAAGCTCAGGCTCGGCTCGTTCCCCCTTTTTTTGTTAAGTAAACAAGCTCATCTACGCTTGGACTCGGCTCAGGCTCGGCTCATTTATAAACCGAGCTTTAAAAATTGTTCAAGCTAAGCTCGTTTGTCTAATCGGACGAGTTTTAACCGAGTCGAGCCTGAGCTGCTTGGCTCGTTTACTAGCCCTAAATATAGATAAGATATGCGGTCATGTAATAATTAAAAATCATTAAGTAATTATCTAAATAAAATAAAAATAAAATAATTGTAATTTGGGCGGATTTAAACCCAACTCATCCATACTTTCACGATCCTAACATTTAGATTTAACCCGAGCTCCAATCCAAGTAATTTGAAGCTAATTTAGATTTGATTTGAGTTAAACCTAAACCCAGACCAAAGATAGTGATAAATGGTCCGTTTGGATGTTAGTTTAGGTAGATTCTGCATTTGAAAAGTTAAAAATTCTTAAATTTATTTCTAAACACAGTTTTAGCGTTTAGCTTTTCAAACTACAATCTTTCATTTTTAAGCAAAAAAATCTTACGATTGAAAATCTAATAAAATAGTTTTTCAAAAGCTGAGTATAAAACATAAGATTTTAAGATATGAGTGTTTCAACCTCACATCCAAACACACCAAAGTTAAATATTCAAAGTCATGGGACACGGTACTTTGATTCCCAAGGATCTTTAACCGTTCTATTAGTTTACATAACAATAAATTACTAACAATTATCTATATAATAAAGTAAATTAAAAATCAAAATAACATAAACTAAATTTGTATCAGCGTAAGCATAAGCAAACCGATGAGTCATTTAACTTTAATAATCATTAAACCGCTTTCTTTTGATTTTTATTCATATATAACCAACCCCTGAATTCAGGCATATATTCCCAGTTGGTGTAGTTCATTATGTATAAATTTTTGGGGTGATGTATGGCCAGATTAGATTCTCTGCACATGGTTTTTAACTTTTTATGTTTAATGTGGAAACTGAAACGCCTTTGATAGTTGGTGGAAAACTGGAAGTCATAAATTGAACCAAAAAAGAGTTTGTCTGGCACAAATTTGGTGAAATTCCAGTCTTGGTTAAGTACCGTCCATGGGAATCTTCTTGTCATCTAAAATATGGAAAATGAAATATCCAACCTCCATTGCAGTCTCACAGTTCACACATATTTTTTTTAAATCACTCTCGAAATAAAATATACACTTAGATACATTAATATACTTTTTTAATTTAAAAAATATAAAAAAATTATGTCATAACTATGAGTAGCGCAATATATATATGTTTTCATAACATATTGAAGCTGCAAAACAGACTGA